>CAJNOJ010000258.1:0-68712 GCA_905250025.1 Adineta ricciae
TCTTTCGTTTTTGTCTCTTCTTCATCTTCGTCGTCGTCTCCTCGCTTTTGCTTTCTCTGTGAAACTACTGATGCATATCGAACGGTATAATAATGCCTTTCGGGGGCATTTTTGTTGATATCGGTACTAGATAAAGAATGTCTCTTTTCTCTCTACCATCTTCAATCAACGAGCTAACGTGAACGATCGTCTCTCTTTTCTTTACCTGTCGCAGTGACGCCCCTATAATCGCATCGTGCACATACATATACATATATTTAGAGAGGGGGAAGAGAGAAGAGAACAAGAAATCTTCGCGTTGTCATTCACTCTCTGTGTCTTCTTTGACTATAAAGTGGTGGCCAATCGATGCAACAGAGTAATGGGAGAAAAGAAATGGAGAGTAAAGTCTAATGTCATGCCTGGTCGATGTCTGACCATATGAATTATCATTTGATTCAATCGACCTCTCTACATGTGAATGTGTCTGCTTCATCGGTGTCTCTGCCGCCGTTGGGCTTAATGACTGTTGATGTGAAAAGATTAAAATCTTTCGTTTTACTTTTGTTTTCGTCCATCAGATTTGAATGTTTCCGAAAAAAAAGCAAATAAGAAGGGAGAAGCTTCGAATGTTTCATCTTTGATCAAACGAGTGTATGTTAAATAAACATTCAATCTTGAAAATTCAACAACACCTTTGCCTTCATACGAGGATCTCTCTTCCTTCTCTGTTGATCATTACCTAAATAAGATACGATATCAACAATAATACTGATAATGCGTTAGACAAGTGTTATGCTGATATATTCTCTTTGTTTATTCCAGTGATTGTGATGCTCAATCGGACAAGTCAAATTCAAATAATAACAATGGCAGCCAAAACAATATGAAAAAACTGACACATGGAGAAACAGCCGGTAGAAGTAGCAGGTAATAGTTATAGCCACACAGGAACACAAAAATGTACCTGGAAAGTTCGAATGTAACTATATTTACGCTCAAAGTACTTTGACTATTACTGTACATATCTTTTCCCTCGAAACGACGAGTGAAGTCAATCAGAAGAAATTCAACGATAAGAAGTTCTTGTTTTTGAATACTACGTCTGACGACATCTATAAAGATAACAGTTATGAATTTGAGTGCATTTATGATTCTTGCTAGTCTAATTGAAAATCAAACCATGAGATAATTACACCTTTACAAGACATACTATTTAGCAATCAAGTCGAATATTTTCTGTCGGAAAAATTCTGATAAATAATTTCAATCTTTAGACGAAAACAACTAGCTCCACGTTCCCGACTTGTTCGTCAATGTGAAGAATGTGATTTTTCTTCATCAATTATTAACGAATTTAAAACCCATATGAAAGTCGAGCATAGACAAGAGCAAGTGTTTCTGTGTGATATCTGTCGATACTATTCATTGTCTTCATTTGAATATCAACTACATTTAAATTCTCATCAGTAAGAATTTTTTATTCAGTGCAAAAAGTAGTTTGATTAATTGCTTATATGATTTTCTTAGAACAAACAATCAACCATTGACAGCAGTGTCATCATCATCGTCGTCCACCGAACCGGCGACAGCAACAACAGTCAAATCGAGTTTGTCCTCGAACGGCCAACATGTAGAATCCGAAGCTGAGATAGAAGATGACGATTCTATCAATATTTATGCAAAAGAACAAAATTCCATGATCTTCGAACACGATGAACAAATTTCCGATGACGAACAAGTAAGCAATTCATTCTGCGCGTCACATTGCCAATCAGATTCGCATGTCTGTTCGAGAAAAATGCTTCGAATAGACGTGTAACGTATACTAAAACAGAAGAAGCGTGTAATCGACAAAAGCCTTTCTTTCTTTTGTTTTATCGTATTGAGTTTCTCGTAATCGAAATCATTCGTTTAAGAGATAATAGTAACATATCGACTTGTTTTCTTCTTACGAAAGAAACAACCGTACGCGAGATGAGCGAATTCGATATGAATCGAATCCTGCATAAATTGATTTCAATTACAATCTTTCTCTAAAGAAGAGAGGAGAAGAGAAAAAAACGTGAACTTCTGTGTCGAAGAAAAGACTTAATCGGATATTAAATATCTTTCTTCACTTGATCTTCTGATTGAAGTTGACACTTGTTTTACCATATATCCACTTGAAAACTGATCGTCGTTAAGTATGTCGACATCAGTTGCCTTTTCTCGATCTTCTTGTTTGATCTTTAGTCGTTCGAAACAAGAAATTTCTTCATGACATCATCGAACAGCGAACGAAACGAACCTTTATGATAATTATCATTCTTCTCCGTAAATGCAAATGTCTCGCTTTCTTTTCAAGTAAAAAGAAAAACAGCAGTCAGACAGTTACTATTACAAGAGATTTGCATAAAAAAACTTCATCGGATTAGAACTCTGATTTTATGCATATTTCAAAAGTTTCATTTTTCAATCGCATTCAGCAGAAGCGTTTGATTAATTACTTCCATTCGAGATCATAAAAATGGATCAAATTTTTATGTGTCCATGTCAGAACACTAATCTGAAGTGAATTTTTAATTTCTCGCACGAGAGAGAAAATCAGTAATGATGTGTGAAACCTTTCGTTTTTATTCAGTCTTCTTCATCGTTAAAATAATAAAACAACACAACAAGTAAAACAGAATGTGAACAGATCAATTCATTTTCTTATCATTCGCAGGTGCACAGACCATTTTTTTCGATTAAAACGATGATGTTTCAATGATAAAATACACACACGTGTCTCTCCGTTTTCTCTAAATGTCTTCTCTTGAGAATATGAGAACTTGCGCTCACGCATGTAATTCTATTTTAACACTATATCATGAGATATTTTTCTTTGATTTGATTCGTGTAGAAGGCTCTAACAATCAGAAACAGTTCTGTTTTCTTTTTTTTTCTGCTCACTGACACCTGCTCGAAAGATCATTTTTTTTCGGTCATGGTTGTTATTATTGGGCACTCATAAAATAAGATGCCAGTGATCTCTCTCTGTCTCTCTCTTGCGGGCACCTTCTCACTTTCACTCTTTCATCAACCAATCCATAGTCACGATTCTCTGCTCTCTTTTCTCTCTCTCTATTTTTCTTTTCTCTCTTCTCGTATAGAATCCTTCAACTAGCACAAACAAGAAACTTAATCTATCCGTTACTTCATCGCATTCAACTACAACACAACAAACACTCGTTGCTCCTGATAGAAAACGTCCATACAACGTCTCTGTCGATCCTGCGAGATACCGTCGTGTGCCCGATCCAGACGATGCTAGTGCTAGTAAGTTAACCGATCTCACGAGATGACATTGAGTCAAGCGTTCATTTTCCTTTAGTCAAATTTGCCTGTTCATTATGTGGTAATTTATACAAATGGAGAAAAAGTTTGAATAAACATTGGAAAGAAAAACATAACGACGAAAGTCCACCTCCACTTGACGCGCCAGTTACTATTCGTCCACCGAAATCATCGACATCAAGTGCAGCTATTCAATTGAAACCAGCTAATCGAGTCAGTGAAATGCTCCCACATACATCCATGAATCTTCCCGCTCCACCACCTTCTCAAACTCATCATCCTGCATTTCCATTCAATCCATACTGGTTAAACTTCACCACACGCAATGATTTTCAACAGATGTTTCCTTCAACAACCAACGAGCAATCGTCAAATGCTCCATTAGATTTAACTATTAAATCTCACAAGAAATCATCGTCGCCAATTCAATCCGAATTGAATCCTCCCGCTAAGAAACTACATCGTAATAGCAATAGTAGTGATGATGAACAACGTGATAGTTCGCATTATAATCAAAATGATAGTGACGACGAAAGTCATTCGGAACATGCATCCTCGTCCAGTCCACCGAATCCTTATGGACAAAAAGTCTTCATATGTTCCATATGTGAACAACGTTTTCTTGCTGTGGAATCAATTAACGAACATTTTATGAAGTATCACTTAGTCGAATTAGAAAACGAAATCGCTGGCAAATCGCCACCACGAAATACGAATGTTGCTCAACAAAACGAAGAATGGAACTTGAGTGATCCTGTCAACCCATTAAAATGTATTCAATGTGACTTTGTTGGTCGTTGGCCAACAGAACTTCAAAAGCATGCCGCATCGCATTCGACATCTCGTCCATTCAAATGTTTAGTTTGTTCATTGACTTACAAATGGCGTTGGGATTTAGCTAAACACTGGGATCGTGCACATGCAGCTGGCGGCAAAGGTGTTAATTTAATCAATCCATATAAAAAACGCGATCGCGACCAAGCTCGTTCAATGATGGATCTCGCTCCTCCTCCAACAGCAGCGGCAGCAGCAACAAAAGCGAGCGACCATCATTCTACTTGTTCATCTGTATCATCAGCATCAACGATGAAAAAAACTTCCATTCGTGGCGATGACGACGACGACGATGACGATGACAGGCAAAGTCAACATTCAACAACGTCGGATCATGAGGATTTTCAACAACTGGCAAAACGTATGAAACAAGATGATGAAAAGAACCCATCAAATTTATCCTTATCAAATTTCTTGCCACCGCCGCCACCGACTACAACAGGCAATATGTTCTTTCCACCACCATCGTTCTTCCCGCATCATCCGATGTTTTCATCTTTTCTCAATTCATCTTTATTACTTCAACCGAAATTTAACTTTTCACCGCGGCCAACTCAAATGTCAATGAATGCCAGCTTAGATTTATTCAAACAAGCATCAGCATTTGTCCAACGGACGACCAAATCGCCAAATTCATCACGATCGTCATCACCGCGAACATCATCACCTTTACAACAGCAACAACGCATGCATGCCGTCGCTGCAATGGTGGCAGCAGCCAATGGTGGCAATAATCATCTACGAAACCATCATCAACAACAACAGCAACAACAGCAGCAGCAACAACAACAACAACAACGAAAATTTGAAAAGGAGGAAAGAAATTTTCAATGCCGCTGGTGCGATTATCGTGGACGATGGCGAAGTGAATTAATTCAACATATGAGATGTCATCATGCACGAGATAAACCTTATCATTGCTCTGCTTGCCCCTATGCATCAAGTTGGAAATGGGATGTTCAAGTAAGTCTTTTTACCTCTATCGATTATAGAAGAAATACGAGAAACTTCCTTTTCTAGAAACATGTTAAGAAACAACATGCACACGATGCTGCAAAGATCGTCGAATTACCCGACAAATATCTGTTTCAAACAACATTGAAAGCGAAACACGAGGGCACTGATGATCGAGCATTGGCACCAGCTCCTTTAACCGATGAAGATTATAGTTTCTTCGGTCTCGATGTTCAACAAAAACTATCCTCAGTGAAATACACACGCGATCGAACATTAGCCTGTCAACAATGTCCATTCGCCGCGAATTCTATGGCAGAATTGCGTCGGCATTTAATTGTTCATTCAGCGGAAAGTCCGTATCATTGTTTTAATTGTGATTACAAATCGAAATGGAAATGTGACGTGAAAAAACACATGCGTCTCTGTAATCACCACGGGCCAGTTCTAGTTGGTCGAAAAGCGATGGCGAAAGTTATGGAGGTAAGTTCTTCAGCTCATGAGAAGAAAAAAGTTCACAGTGAAACTATTTCTAGAGTCTTGGCCTTGTCATTGGAAATAATGATGTGAATAAAGGTGTGCCGTCTGATAAGCAAAATGCTGCTGCGTTTGCGGCAGCCGCCATGCAAATGTCTTCGTTTTTCGCCCATCAACAACAGCAACAGCAACAGCAACAACAAAAATCATCGGAAATGGACGATGACGAAGAGGAAATCGTTGAAGAAGATGATGATGAAGATGATGAAAACAATAGTTTGATCATTGTCGATGAAAACCATCAACAGGACGAAGGCGATGTGAAACAAAAGCGTATTTCGAATAATTCTCGTTCGCAGAATAACCATCTTCGTTGTCGTCAATGTGATTATGAAGCGGAAGATCTATCGGATCTCCTTGTTCATCGAAAAGCACACGCATCAATGAAATGTAACCACAATTTCGAACAAGATTTTCAGCAACAGAAAACATCAACGAATGATAGTGATATCGAAAATGATGATGATGACCAAGACGTAAGAGATCTGTTGCAATTGATTGTTTCCCTCTTATTCGTTTGATTGGATTCTAGGAGGAAAAAACTCGAGATATTCAATTCGATGAACAAATGTTTGACTATGGTATGTCGAGAAAATATTTTCTCTCTTCAAAATCAAACACTTCTCTTCTCAATATTTTAGAATTACACTGGTTAGAAAATAATCCATTAATCAAACAATTTACTACAAGTAGGATCATTCAACCGATGAATTTCCTCACATTTCGTTTTCTGTATTGTAGTTCAACAAAAAACTCGTACGATCGTTTATGAATGTTCAAAATGCGACTATACGGTTAATAATGATCGACAATACTTTCTCAATCACCTCGATCATCAACATTCGGAACTATTAGAAGTAGGTCTTATTCGAACTGCTAACCATTCTATTTAAATATCTCTTTCTTCTAGAATCACACATGGTCCTCGTAGAAAAGCGAATCAATTTGTGTAATTCAGCAGTCAGATACACATTCATATTCACGGTCTTTCTTCTCTCCCAACGAACTGCATTCCATGTGTGTAACATCAGATATTTGTGGGTGTGTGTTGTACATTGTTTGCACTATTTATTCCTTGTTCATTCTTGTTCGTTCTCTCTAGCCATCGCATTTTGTTCATTTGTTCCATTGCTTTAATCGATTCTATTATTCTATTTGTGTCATCATTGTTTATTTCTTTTTTCGCGCGAGTGTATCATCTGTCAATCGTTGCTTTTTTTTTATTCAAGACTAAACAGAATTATGATCGAAAATAAGAAAATCATATTTCATGAAAGAAAAATGTCCGTCTATTTGCCAACATATCAAACATATTTTCGACTAAATACTACTACGATGGTTTAATCCACAGCAATGGGATTTGACTCCTCCACTCTTGAGGGAGATTTTTTATTTTCATATTCAAACATGTATTCACGTATTGAATCTCAGCCGAAAATATGCTTCATTGTTTCTCTTATCGGCTTTTACGTGTTCTTAGTGCTATTTAAAGAAGCATACGGCTACGATACATACCAGTCCATCGAATCCCTATTCAACTTCATGCAATAACGACTGTTCGCTTCATTTTTCTATTTTATTTAGAACGAAAATGTTCCATGCACATGACTGTCAATGTTGATCCTGTGACAGAATAGCACAACAATGATTTCGAGAAGACTTCTCTTGTGCGTTCTTCTTTGCATGTTTGTAATTCAAGCTGAAGTTTCCATGGGTAAGAGTCGTTCACTGTGAGACTAACATTATCCTTCTGTCGAAATAGGATCTGCCATCAATTCCGATGAACTTCAAACGTTGTTAATGCAAGCGTTGAAAGTAACAGATTGTGCCCGTGTTATTGCAGTTCATGAACCATTACCCTTACGTTTCCGCCGTGCACCGCAGCCAAAAAAGTTTCAATGCACTATTACACTCTAATCGCCTTGAATATTTTCAAATTTATGCTACTAACTTTTTATTTAGCTCTTCATTTTCATACGCAGTATGTGATCTAATAAACTTTCGATTGCATGTCATACAAGCTTAAAGTTTAAAGAAAGAAATAAAGAGGTTACCAAATGAAAAGTACTCGACTTATCTGGACAAGAATTGAAGGTATTCGGTTCCACAAGCGATCTTGTCAATCAAACGACTTGAAATGTTTTGTCTTGATTATAATTCATATATATCCGTGGAACGTAGCGTGGACATGACTGTCAGAAAATTATTTGCTGATAGTTTTACATTCACATGTCGAACGAGATAGTGTACTTATACACCATACCTAATGTATCGAACAGTAAGAACGTATGCAGATTATCTATATTTGAAAAAGAAAGATATCAGATCGATGTTCAGAGAAACTAAAGACGCAAGACAGAGGTTCGAAATAGAAGTTTGCTAATGGAACTACAACAAATGTGAATTGTTTAGAATTTTTCTTAACTGTCTCGCTATTCAAGCACCATATGGATCATGTGTTTTTGATAATGATACTTTTACGACATGCATGTTTAGAATGATTCTTCATAGAATTGTATGAAATCAAAAAGCAAATCTCTGCTTTTTTCCTCTGCAAACCGTACGCTATCCATCTAGGTTTCACCTATCAAACGGAGTAGAAAAGAGTTCAAGTAGGTAACTATAAAACACAATATTCAACTGTATTGTTATGAGGTGGTAGTTTAAATAAAGTAACCTGCGAAGAAAAGTATTCGGAATTAAAAATGCGAACTTCAAGTGAGGAAAAATGCCATCAGAATGCCTATCTCGTCCATCAGGTTTATATCTCGCTTAGGACATATTCTCATATGAGGAAATATATAAACATTCCCTCTGTTCTGTTTGTAATTCACATAGCATTCGATATAAATAGTTGTCGAGAAACTATCGTAGTAGATTGCTGAGTGCGTCTAGAATCGATTTTATTAAAAGAAATGAGAAATAAATGTTGAAATGTATCAGCAAGACTATTTAGACAATTTCTTCTTGACTGTGAATGGGTTCGATCGAGAAATTCGTTGAGCGTAGCGGAAGGTAGGCTTCAGTTCGACAGGAACTTGTTCGTCGCGGTCGATTACAGTTTTCAATGATTGTCGGAGAATTGTAAAAGTATGCTCGTGGCACATGAGCATTTCGTCGGATTGAACAAACGTGATCGATATCCGTTGGATCATGAACAGGTGGTTCGCGTCGATTAATAATATTATTGTTCAGAGAGTCAGCGCGATTAATGCCAGATGAATAGATTCGTGGAATCCCAACACGTTTTGCCACGGCATATTCGTCTGTTCGATGAGGCACATAATTGTTTGTATATTCACTAAATTTAGACAATGAAGAAGAAACGAAAACGAGAGGATACACAAATACCTTAGATTAGGCATTGTACGCTGTCGTCGAAGAAATTGACTTTGAGCACGTTTCAAGTCCACTAAACCCCAACTTGTCGGCGTGCTTTGCAAAGGATGATCACTACGTTCGGGTAACCAATGATTATCCTGTAGGGCCCATTTTCGTTCCGATGCATCCTTTAGAATATATTCACTCGGAAATGTATATCTGTGATTCTATGTTAATTTACTTGATGGTCACCATAAGCTCCTCGCCTGTTGTACTGTTCATCGTAACTTTATTTAAACGTAGAATGATGAGGAAACGAACAGGAATTGTTGCCTTCACTTACCTGCTAATTAACTGTTTTTGATGATCAATGTCGTGATGATCAAGAATCAATCGGTCCGGTCGTTGTTCGGCTGAAATAAGGACTCGACGGCGGAAAACGGTATCGGGTACAGAACCGACATGAGCGGGATATGCTATTTCAGAGGACGATTTTGATCGATGATGTGATTCTTTAAACTGAATAAATAACAAATATTTGATTTTAACAGTTGTATATTTACTCACCTTTGATCGATCTTCGTACCAATTTCTAATGAGAACTTTGGTATTATATGGTCGTTTTCCGCGAAATATCTCTCGATGAACTGGGATGATGGGAACATTGGCATATGTTCCATCCTTTGGGTCGAAGAATCGATCGGTTTTCGATGTCATCGAACAAGTCTTATCTAGAAACGAATCTTTAATAGAGGGTCATATTTTGAGACGTTGAGTCTCTGATTGTTGATCATATAAACAGCGATAAGATGAAAACAAAATATTTTGTTTAACAAAGACTTGTTTTCTTTTCTTTTACTCGGCCATATTCATTTGATTGTTGATCAAATATTTTTCCTTCGATTCTTTAACGACTCTTTACCTTTTCTATCATTCTCACTAACAACCGAACAATGTTACTTAGCGACTACAATTCTTTTCACTTGATCAGATGTCTCTAGACGTTCTCTTTCGAATCGATTCATTTCCAACGACTCGATCTCACATTATTTTCTCAGTAAACAATTCAGGTACAAATGTCAACATTGTCCAAAGATCGTCCATCATCATTGATTGTCTCCAAGACGTCGATATGTTGACTTTAATCAATTGTTCCAGTAAGCACGCTTGTGCGATCAAGGACACAGTATTCGATTTCTCTTCGAGTATCAAGTATCACTTAGAGAAGATGAAAAACTTATTGAACAATCTTTCGCATCTATGTATGTATTGTCAAGATAAAAAAAAAACAGAATGTCAATCACAACCATAATTCGAACAAAAGAGAAAGAAACCATTGATAACTGTCGAGAGTTTGTCAGTTATTTATCGAAACATATGACGATAATGAAGACTTTTTGTTGATGGAACTGTATCGATTACTGGAGAATTGGTTCCTCTCAAACGTTGATATCGTTCTCGATTGGTCGGCGACAGATTGGATAACTTCTTGTATTCATTCCAAAGTTCATTGATCACTTCACTAGTTAGCAAATCACTGATATTTTCCGAGATTAATCTCAAAATTAAGATTCCATCGGCTGATAAATAATCGAATATAAAACGTTTAACGAGCGTATGGCGTTTGAAACGTTCACGCTTTGAGTATAAATCTAAGTAGTTGGTAACGTAACCATAATTGAATTGAGGGAAATTACTTCGCAGGATTGTCAGTAAAACACTTTTCAAATTGGTTATAGTAAGGAAAACTAGCCAGAACCAGATGATGGTGAAGATCTTTTCATTAAATACGTTCATTGGTAACAAACATTGAACCTGTAATGAAGCAAAAGAAGAATATTTACTGGAGATTTTCTTGTTCTCCTTACAGTATAGAGGGTCGGTTGACCGATTTTGATGATGTTAAAATCACAATAGACATTAATTGGAAATATCCGCGATCCGACAATGTATTCTCCTCGATAGAAATTTTCCAGAACTTCCAAGCCATAAAAAATAGAATTCTTCGTTAGTAACGTATTCAAAAATACTAATTGTAGAGATGAATTAATTAGAAAAAGTATTTTCACAACAAGAAACAAATTTGCCAGATAATAACCGTGAAATGGATTTTCATTGAGAAATAAAAATGGAATACAAAACGTTTTCAGTAGATGTATATTTGCGGTTAAACTTGTCCTGTTCATCGGATTGGTCGCTGTCATGCGATCGAAATCGTGCTGTTTAGCACGTGACAGCAGACGAAGCATCGTTGTGATATGGTGAACTTTATAACGACTTGTACGGTAATCGAATTGGGGCGACAGACAATGCTGCAAATTGATGCCACATCGTGAACTAAAACTGCTCCAGATCAAACGCGGAATTAAGAAGAGCAAGGACTGAAATGCAAGCAAGATCGGTAACCATTGGTAATAATAGATTGAACGCTTTCGACGTATATGAGCATTACTTAATGTCGGAATCGTTTCGTTGACTGATATATAATAAGTATTGGTTACATAACAATAATGCCGTGTGTAGGAAACAAAATTACCTGAAAAATCCATACAAGATTTAAAGTGCAGATCGCTGCCAAAGGGATTTGAATGATGAGAGATAGATAGATAGATATCATGGTAAATGTCATGTCAAGCTCGAGTCCATTTATCTTCCTCATAATGAACATGCTCATCAATGATATGTGTCAAATCTGTCATGGATTGTTTATGCTTTGAGACATCTAGACCGCTATCGTTCATTTCTGTCTCTTTAATTTTGATTGATCTGTCAATCACTCGCAGAAGAAGTCATTCTATTTTACCTGTGAATTCACCCGGTGTCCAACAAATAATTAAATCTGATATGAATAAACGTGAAGTTAAAATAGCTGAGAAGATTAATAAGATCAAAACAGTGTGACGATGATTGAGACGGTTACAAGAGTCATCGTCTGAACAACCAAACCATGAGAGACGCGTATGTGTTAGTTCATTGATACGATGAACAACATCAGCCATGATTTTTCACTTATCGCATCATGCAGGTAATCGTAAAAATACTCGGACAATAAAAAGAAGATGACTTCTAATAAATTGAAGAAAAAAGTATTGTTAAGTGTGTCATTTCCGATCATGGATCATTTCGATGCTCGCATGTGTATATGACGGGTTGTGCTATCTATTTCTCTGCTTCTATTTCCTCGCTCGCTCTCTCGCTCTCTCTTTCCTTCTCTTCGCAGGAGACAAGAGCGTAGATAAAGAGGAAATGGCAATCGCACACATCGAGAGCGAATCATAGAATAAAGAAAATCATAAAAGTACAAAATTGTACGTCTAATAGGAACTTAGATCGGACTCATTTCTTCTTCTAGTTCACTGTCAGGTAGTGATTATATTAGAAATAAATGTCTGTAATCAAAGGTTACTGTCAACAAGGAGATTTACCCGAGGCAATCTTTACTCTTCTAATGCGTCATTGAAAACTAAATACACACGCACTCCGATGTCTATATTTGACTATGTGTTCAACAGATTGAGGTTCCGGACATTGACACACGCTCGTCTTGAGTTCCACACATGAAAAACAAATGAAAAATCTCGACGAATGAGCCGAGCGTTTTCCTCGTTCAGATGATTTCGAATTCTAATTGTCTCATTCATTTGTCTTGCATGCCTTTTTTGCTCTACCAAATTGTATGAATAAACGAATTTGTTCACTCGTTGAATAGATCCAAGAACTTAGTTCATTATATCATAAGTATCGATAATGATGATAGTGTTACTTGTATGTTATACAAAAGAAGAAAGGAAATAATGATGCCCTTATTGAAAAGAAAAATTCAGCTGCGATTTCCATAAAAGACTAATTTCCTGTGTAGTCAATAGCAAGGTCGTTCTAGAACAATGTCATCTTTGGGAAGATATGAAGAGACGACAAAAAATTTCAACTTGATAACTACCAGAGAAAAGTTTAGTTAATGAACTTTTTCCACCAACGTTTCTACTCGTTCTCAGGAGAGGCCAATATTGCCAACGAGTCGATTTTTACTATTCTAATTGTATGTAAATGATCAGTAACCTTTAATTTGCTCTGTGTTCTTCGATGAACATCTTCTCGATGAAAAAGATTACACTGGATTGTGTTAATACAGAGAAAAAACGCGACGTGTGCCCGGCATGACACTTCAAACAGAGACAATAGTGATATTAACTGAATGTAGAGATACGCATGTGCGTTCATTGGACCATTTATTGCTATTGATAAGTGACGAGGATGAAGTGCTAGAGACAGGAAATCGCCAACATGGTTCCGGTTCATTTCGCAATCATCACTAGAAAAGAAAATTAACTCTCTTGATTCTGATGAACACTATATGCACATGGATAATCCTCATCTTAGAGAGATTTCTCTTAGCCAAGACAAACGCCTGACATCTTTTACATAAGAAGGGGAAGAAGTGCGAAGATCGTCCCACAGGTCGTTTTAAATTTAGTGTAGTTTACACGCTCGCGAGAGATTTATGGGCTAATCTTGACGATGCATTCTACTGGAACATGATATAAATCAAAATAATCTCAGAGATCGATTTTCAACAGCATGCAATCATCAATAATAAACGTGTGTGTTAACGTAACAGAGTGCTATTAGAATAATTCGTGTCGATTCATCATTTCTGCCATTTCAGAACCGTGGTCCCTTAGCTCAGCTGGTTAGAGCGCCGTGCTAATAACGCGGAGGTCATGAGTTCGATCCTCATAGGGACCAAATTCGTTTTTTTTAGTTAAAACTTTTTATTATGCAAGATTACTAAATTATCTCTCTCTCTCTCTGTTTTAACTATTAGTCATAAAAGAACAGAGCGAACAATTCGAGCAGATTGACGCATTTTGACTTTGTTTGTCGCTTCATGAGTTAAAACCTGTACAAGTGCCTTTTTAAAATCATTTTCAATCTCAACAAATTAATAATCCATGATTAGTTAAGTTAAGATGTTCAATAGCTCTCATCGATAGATGTCGCTGAAAAGATCAAATTTGTTGAAAATTTCCATAAAAAAGACTTCTTGAAACTGAAAATCTAATCAAATTTTTTTGAAACACAATTTTATCTTGCCATTCGTCTTTACCGACGGTAACTACGGTAACAAGGTCAGACGAGAAAATTGCATGAAAAAGAAGTGCGGTTAAGAAAAGAGAAGAAAAAAAAAAGAAACATTCATGGTGCTAGTTGTTTAATTGTGAACTAAATATTTCAAAATGGAATTTAATTCAGGTGTTAGTATGTTTTTGCCTGATACGATTGGCCTCAATGGAAATGATTTCGATGAAGAGGATCATGAAGATATAGTTCATGAACAAACGAATCAAAACGAAGTTCGTGACAAAATACGAAAACATATTTTCGAAAAACAATTTTACAACGTTTAGATTGTCGAATTGATCATGGCTGCTTTTGAAGGGCATGAAGAGCCATCGGATGGCGAAGATGAGGACGATGAGGACGACGATGATGATGATGAATCTCTCAACACATCCAATGCTGATCAACATCATCATCAATCGAATGAACATGAGGTATTAAATACGAATAATAATAACAATAACAATGAAAATTATATTCAACATCAACAACAGCAGCAGCAACAACAACAACACGAGTGAGTATTGATTGTTTGTTTGTATAAGAGAAGATATAGATGCTTGAAGTTGACTTGATTACATACTATTTTGAGGTTTCTTGAAAGGTAGACCCTACAGATCTTTTCATACGCTTGAAAGAATTTGTTATTTTTTGTATGGCGTGAGACACTTTGAAGGATTTGTCAAAACAAACAAACGGTAGCATGATTGTCGAGATACTTTCTGTTTCGCCATTAAAAACGTTATACTTCATTTCACACCCATCTACACCAAAGAGTGTTCAATCTTCATGGTACATTTACTTGTCAATGTTTGTGACTGAACCTTTTTCTGTTCTCGCAAAAACTATCATGATAGAGGGCCTTCAGTGCCTTGCATTTAAACAGGTCACAATCGTCTTTAACATGTTCTTCCTTTCATTTTAATTAAGATTATTGTACCGAAATCATCTGTATCAGCAACCATTATATTCCACTCCAGCTGTATCTACTCCGCCGCCATTAGTTCCACCATCGACTTCAACAGATGTTCGTCGAGTATGTCCTACACATGTATATATCTTCTCCTTTTGATAACATCTTTTTGTTCGGTCAGTTTGATGATCATACTCAATACACTCAACCGCGTTATCAACAATCATTCGATGATCATAATAAAACTGAACAAAATATTCCATTTTTATCGTCGAAAAGTTCAGCTTTGGTGCATTATCAGAATCCTAATCGTCAATTAAATCATGCAGCCGCAACAGCTGTTCAATACTTTGATGCATTACCTACGATAGATCTGATTGATCCTATGCAAGCTCAATTCATGTATCAAACCTCAGCATTAAATGCTTCCGATGCACAAAATGAACTCAATAAATTCCGAATTCTATGCAACGCCAAAGATCGCAAAGTCACCGAATTACAAAATCGTTGTGCTCAATATCATGAAAAATACAACAGTGAACTACGCGCTCTCAAACACAAGATTGAATTGAGCGATCGTGAGCGAATCGAACTGAATTGCATTGTAGACTTTCTTCGACGTGATGTTTTTTTTTTATAGGGGGTAAATACGATTACGAGCAACGTTATCAATCGATAACCAGACAGTGTGAAGAGTTGATCGAAACAAATAATCAATTACAACGGACGATTAAAGATGCCGAATTGCGCATTCAACAACTAGAAGGAACTAAAACACAAGTAAGATTTCGAACAACTGTGTTTGTTTTGTTTTACGATGCGTTGTTTTAGTTGGAACAAAAATTGGATGATGCAGAGTCATTGATTGATTCTCTTCACCGCAAAGTGAATGAATTGCAAAGATTCGATTCGATCGCACGCACACAACAAGATTGTGAACTTCTTCTGGCTAGTACACGTGAAAAGCATGAGCAAGAAATGTTGAATCTCAATGAAAAACTACAAATCACACAAATGAATCTACAAGAGAAGGTTCGGGTAGAATAATTCATAGATCATACATACGAAATTTGATGTATTTCTAGACGATGGAAGTCGATGAACTCCGTGTTCAATTAGAAACTGCATGTAAAAACAACGAAAAGGTACGAAGACCAATTCTAATACTCTGAATGACTCTTGTTCTTCTGTTCAGGCTATTTTCGAACGTATGGAATCGATTAGTCATTTGAACCAACAATTACATGAGTGTCAACGGCAATACACGGAATTATTGACCAGTAAATCGATGGAGACATTTAATCAAACTGAACATAAACGACAATTAACTCGTTTAACTGAAGAAAAAGACAAACTCGAGCTCACATGTCAAGAATTTCAGGTATCCACCGATAAAGATGATCAGTAGAAGAAACATTTCGTTTCACAGCATGTAGCGAATCTTGCGTGTTCGAAAATACTTCTCTAAATTGAATAATGAGTCAATAATTTCGACGTCGAACTAACTTAACTTCGAGCAGAAGCCATGTTTCTTATAGACGAGTAGAACCCAACATATTTCAAAGATACTACAATCTTAGATAAGATAACACTCAAACGGTAGTCATTAGAAATCGTATGTTAGTATATGTCTCATATCTTAAAAACGCTGATTTACCGTAAAATTTTATAAAGAAAAGTTATCGGTTTCTTTCGTGTCTACTCCATTGATCTAAAAAATTGATAACTAGTCTTGGATTTGAGTTGACAAGCTAGAGAGAAGAGAGAGAGAGAGAGACAAAAATCAAAGTTGTATTAGTATGATATTATGTTAACCACATGGGTAGGCGATATGCAAATGTTATTACTTCACTTTACAATTCAAATTTACTTTTAGTCCGAAATTCGAACATTACGCGAACGGCTTGGCGTGACAGAGCATGAAGTAAACAATGATCTATTTGGTATATCAAACATCAGTGTTAATGAATTATCGAGGTTTGAAATGTAAGTTGAAGAAATCGCTTTTGTATTCGTTCGCTTGTTTAGTATCAATCGACAAGTTGTTCCACACAATTCAACTAGTGTTGAGAATCCGAATGACTCGTTAACTATTGAAAATCAGCACTTGAAAGAACGTATCGATGAATTCGCCTCGAATGAGAAACATTTGATTGAAATCAATGAAGATTTACAGCGGCAAATACAAGAATTGCAACGTCAAAGCAGTTCAAGTGTGGAGGAAATGGTCGTATCCAGCACTGTGCATATGGAACAAATTCATAGTCTCACAAAAGAAATTGAAAAATTAAAGAAAGAATATGCGAGTCTACAAGAGAAATATGAATACGAAAAGCAAGAAATGCAAACCATTATTGAACAATTACGCGAAGATATTATCGATCTAGACAAGACTAAGCAGTTGTATATCGGTAAGTGAAAAGCTTTGTTATCGAAGTCGATTCTTCACTCATTGTTTCGCTTAGATGTTTGTCAGGAGAAGAACTCGATTGAAGATAATCTCCGTGCGAAATATGAGTATGAAATCAAACTTAAATTAGAAGATCTGCGTCGAACATTCGAACGAGATTATAGCGACAAAATAACACAATTCAAAACCCAAGATCAACAGACATTGAAATTTAAATATGATCAAGATTTAGAACAACAAGCAAAAGAAATCGAACGAATGAAAATCAATCACGAGAAAACGATTAATGAATTAAATATCGAACTTGATCGATTGCGTGCGAATGGTATGTGGAATGAATGTGGAAATCGAACTAACATTTCTCTTTTCTGCCTTTAGACGATGCGAAGAGTCGATTGTGTTATGTGGAGAAAGAATTCGAACAACTCAAACATGATTATTCTGATTTACATTCGAAACAGAAAGAGTTGCTCAACAATTGTAAAGGACTCGAAGATGAAAATCAAAATCTCCTACAAACTATCGAACAGCTCGATCAAGAAAAACTTCAATTGAAAGAAAGTTACGACAAAATGGAAAGAAAACTAACAAACGAACTTCGTGAATTACAACAAGCAGACCAAAAGCAGAATCTCGATGATTTACAAACTCGTATACGAAATTATGAAAATGCCGTCAGTCAATACGAAGAATATCGACTGAAACTCGAAACAAATCTACAGAAAATCACGCAGCAACGCGATACGAACAAGATGGATCTACGATTGGCGAAAGAAATGTTGAATAGCAAAGAGAATGAATTAAATCAGTTGAAAATACGTTTTGACGAGACCGAACAGGCCCTTCAGCGGTACAAAGAACGCCTTGCAAATAATGATACGATATCAAATGACTTGAAGAAACAAATGGAACAGTATGAACAGCAGATTTTGGAATTGAATCAAGCACGAATCAAAGATCTGAAAGTGAGTACAATGTTTCGACTGTAGCACACGTTCTTCATGAGATTCTACGATTTTGCAGGACAAAGAAGCAGAATGTCGCGAAACGTTACTTTCCATTCAAACCGAAAAGAATCAATTCGAACAACGTTTGCAAGAAGCGAATCGTGCTCTCAATTTGGCGGATAGCCATTTGAAACAGGAGATCGAGAAGATCAAAACTAGTCTCGAACAGGAGTACAGTCGTCGTTACGAACGTGACCAGAAACAGCATCAGCAAGAATTGAATCAGTTGCAGCAACAGTTAACGAATGAACTCGAAAAACATAAGACGATAACGCCGGTCATGCAAGCGAACAATTCAGCTCAAGATATCGAAGAAGTGAAGAAAATGTACCGAACGGAAATCGATCGTTTGTATCGAGAGAATATCGAGTTGAATCAAAACCAAGCGAAACTCATTGATTCACATCAGAAACAAATGCAAATCATGAAGAAAGATTTAGATGATGGATACAATAACGTTATTAACGAATTTCAACACGAGCAAACGCGTTTACAAACGCGCTGCGAGCAATTGAAACAACAATTGCATGATGCTGAACAAATAAATGAACAACTGAAGAAAACGCATTTGGATGATATGACCAAAATGAAAGAGAAATACACCGTCGAACAGGACCATAAGAATCGACAAGAAAATCTGCAGAATCGTCTTGATCATTTGGTCAAACTATTAGAACAGTCGAACGAGACGTAAGTTGAAAGATTTGATTTCGAATCTGAGATCATTATTTTCTCTTCAAAATAGGTTGGCTCAAGAACGTGCACTACACACGAAACAAGAGAACGAATATCAAGAAACAATTTCTTCCCTCCAAAAGAAAATTGCGGATATGATTAAACAGCATACGAAAGCAATGGACGAAATCAAACGCGAACTTCATCAGGAACGTCTCTCTACTCAAGAACGTCTAACCACACGAGTAATATCCGTACCCGAATATGTTCAAGTATGACCTGATCGAATCGTCTCTGAACATTCAAACAACGACTTCTTTCCATTTCAGACGGATCTTTCGTTCAATGATATCAAATCAGATTACCTGGCTACGGTAGAGAAACTACGAGGTAACAATCCGATACTGAAAAAGAATTCAGCGATTGTTCAAGTAAGAGAGAGGTAGAGATGCCAAAACGCAGCTCAATCTGCATGTTCATGCTATGCATTTCGTTGCTCTATGCTATTTCATTTGACAAAACGCACGGCACAAAAAAGTTTGTTGCATGAGATACAAATGTTTTTATTTTGTTCTATTGCTTGATTAATATTGCATGTATGTTTTCGCTGCATCCATTCTAGAGTTATTTACAAGTGAAATACTCGCTCTGCTACGACTGACATGCCGAATGATTTTTGATGTGCATCATCGAGGTACATATTTTCTGCATGTTGCATCAGCTGATTGAAAAGCAACTTTGATATGAAAATAATTCATTTGATCTCGGGTTTTTTTTCTATTTTAAGTGGGAATAGCTCATTACATGGACAATCTGGATATATCAGTAAGAAAGCAAATCCAAAATGAACTAGTTCGAAGTCGTAATTCAATGATTAAAGAAATCCGTCGAGAACTTTTCGAAAAAATGACCTTCGCTATGAGAAGTCAAGGAGTGTAAGTTAATTGCTTCTCATTTCAACTTCTTCAAAATGCTTCTTCTTCTTCTTCTAGCCCTGACACCACTATCGACGTGCATGTGTTTGAACTTGATCGTCTTCTATCACAAATGGCTCAAGATTGTTTGAATTCATTGAGCTCATCGCCATCAACAGTATCATCAATGTATTCAATTTCTTCATCAACATCGTCGCTATCGTCATCCGCACAACGTCAATTACCTCGTTCTATTGTCTACGATTCAGGTTCATCATCCTTATCGAAATCGAAACTATCGGAAAATCATCATACGCCATTGAGAAAATCTATTGAATGTCTCTATGTGACACCAACAACACCCAAGCAGACAGCCCCATTAGCTCCGCATTGTCAATTTCCGCTTGATGATGACAATCGTTCGAAATCAGCGTCGACGATGGCCTTAGCTAGTCACAATACTTCTACACCCACCGTTCTTTTAACTCGAACGCACAAATCTCCGTACGGAAATAAGAATTCGAAAATGAAGCTCTACAGAAGTGAAGACGATATCATGGCTGCCGTTCAACGGCAAGAAGAACATCGTCGAACTGAAGTCGAAGATGTTGATGACGAAGATGGAGATACAATTACCCTATGTGAGAATGAAGATCAACAACAACAACAACCACCACCACCTCAACAAACTAATGTTCGAGCATTGGCAAGACAATTTGAACAGAAAACTAACTCGTTACCAGGTCATAATCGTTCCAAAACTCGAAATCTCGATCACTCGTTAACAACATATTATGCAACTACACGAACAGTTATTAATGAACAACACGAAGAAAACGAGGAGGAAGCATTAACATGGCCACAACATCCTCAACAGCCTCCATCACAAAGTGGTGGAATAAAGAAATTTGTTCGCAATGGATTGAGACTATTCTCTACGCAACAACAGTCGCACGTGCAAAACAAAAAGAAATAATCGCCGATGTTGCTTTCTTTAACTTCTCATCAAATCGAACTGGATCTTTTTGTGTGAATATACCAATTCTATATTTTTCTCTTATGATAGATTCTTATTCATTGAATTGCTTCTTCTTGATAGCTCAGTAGATCTCTGTCTTTTTGTTTGTTTGTGTGTTTTGTCTCAGGTGTAACTCTGATTGGTTTCCGTTCTTTTTTTCTCTTCTTGTATTCATTGCCGGTTTCTTGTTTCAATGTCTTATCCGTCCATTGAAATTCAACAGTTCGGCGCGCTCCTTTTTTTTATTCAATGTGTATCATATTATTGTTTATGAATAAATATCAATATCTACAGGAACAACAAAGAGTACTTCGTAGATTAACGTACACTTCGACTCATAGTTTTTCTATGGCGACACGTTTTTTCATATCATTTCAATGTAATACGTGATATATTTGATATGATAAGCATGCCATCAATCATCATCAGAGAAAATGGATTATCAATAACGATTTATCCATTTTGCGATTCACTGATGTCGGTCCCTTAGCTCAGCTGGTTAGAGCGCCGTGCTAATAACGCGGAGGTCATGAGTTCGATCCTCATAGGGACCAAATTCGATTTTTTTTTTCTTTCGAAATAATCTCACGTAAAGTTATCTTTCGACGTCATAGATAACAACATATCTGTTTCATTTTGTACTTAATTTTCATTTTAGGATCAAAATCGAAAGTTTTTTGTTCTTCCTGATAAACCACTTGATCTTTCTTTTGCTTTTATTTGTTGGACAACATACAACAACAACAACAATGCAGACATAAAAACGAAATTAAGCTAAATGTTGTAGGATGGCCAATTTTATTTGTTCTTTTTACGTTCGACTTCGCCACTTGATTTGACAACCGGTTTTTTCCATAAATACGCGACGAAAAAGAAATGAAGAAACAGAAGGAAGTAAACAGCATACATCACAAATGACCAGAATATATTCGAATAAGCGACCGTGCATGATGCACCGTTTTGTTTGTAAACGTAGGCTTTGTAATTAACAAAACAACCAACAACCATTTGAGATAATTGAAATATTGTTACTGTTATAGAAATCCATTTCGGAATGTGAAATCTCATTGCCCGAAATGCATAATAAGTATACATCAATGCTAAACGAGAAGATCAATGAAAAACAGCAAACAAATTCATCATGTTTGCCTTACCGTGAACACTATAATTCATAAAAACAAACCAGCGTCCACTTGCTGTCCAGTCGTGATAACTAACAGAAAGAATATATGTTTCGTAAACATCAAAAGTAAGTGCAACGAAAATCCTCACCTGTACCAAGCATAAATCAATACGGTAGCATGATGAAACCAATGGAGAAAGATTAATTTCTGTTTTCGAAGCACAATAAACAATGTATCAATCAGTTCTGGTACTTTTGAAATACAAAATATTGTGATCCTATATGAAAATTAGAAAAAAAACCTGCTTCTCAGAACAATCGATTTATTTACCAGAATCCAGTTACGCCGTAAATGTTAGTATTGTCACAAATCGTGTACTGTAAACCTTTTCTCTCCAAACCATAGAGCATTTCCGGTACGCAACGTATCATTCCAAAAATACTAAATATAGCCAATGATAAATTCCATAAAATTAAGGCACCACGTATTTGATACGGTTCACGTTTCTCCATCAATGATCGTCCATAGTAGATCAAGCCGACATAGACTATTGAGTAGACAATACTTAACCACCACCATTTGTTCATCCATTCATAGATATGATGGGCGTAGGTTTTATCGAAAAATTTTTTTTCGAAATCAAAAACGAGTGGATGAGATATGCCGATTGGATCGCGTACCCATGGTGTCACTTGGAATTGTTTCGGATTGAAATACTCTCGTACGATTGGATTTCGATAGATTGCTTCGAAAACTTCCATTGATGAACGATCTAAAATAGAATGAATTCATTCAGTGCTTATTTCTCATATAACATCAGTGTTTTTTGCTTTTTTTTTGTGACAACAAAGTATGCCGTCATCCTCGTACGCATCATAAATAAAGAGAAATGTAGGTGTTATCGTACGCACATTTGTCGATATGGCAGGATGATGATGGCAGAAAGGAAAAGAAAGAAAAGAAGAGAGAAAAAATGCTATTCCATATATGCGTCATCAAAAAAATAAGTGGAGAGAAATACCATAGAAACTAATATAAAACGTAACGGCTTATTTTGCCTTGAAAGCACACATAGAAACACTAACAGAAAAATGAAACCTGAGCTCAGAGCACATCTCAACGAAGAAACTCATGGATTGGTGTTTTTCGATGAACGTGCTGCTGGTCGATGGCCATACTGTTGAATGTATTGTTGAAGTTCTTGTTGAAGAAAAGAAATGCGTTGTTGCAAAAATACGACCTGTTGTTTTAATGAATAGATCGTGTTTTCTAAATCTAGTCGAACATCATTCGAGAGAAGATCTTTCATTTTGTTGTCGTAAGATAAACGACACTCGAGTAATTCGTGTTTGTGCTGTTCAGTCAACTGAGCAATTTTCCGTTCTAGTTGATCATGTTTTAGTTTGAGAAGATTGAAGTTCTTCTCAAATTTCTTCATGTACAACTCCGATTGCTGCAAAAGAAAGAAAAAACCGGGTTATTATGACGTTCGATGTCCATAAAGTCTTATCATTCGGTTACTCATTGCTAGGAATAATTCAAAAAACGTACTGATTTCATATCATTTCTTTCGCGCAGGTGCTGTTCGCTGAGAATTTTCGTTTGTTTATCATGTAAAAGGTTCGTATGATGTTTTTCGTCTTCCAATTTGGCAAGAAGCTTTTCTTGTTCGTTGATGATCGACTCTTGTTTTGCATGTCGAATTTGATATTCATCTGAAAGAAACAAACACAGAAATGATGGAGTAAATTTTGATTTACGATAAATACAGTGCCAGGATTTGGCCGATACGGAAAAGGATCAAAGACTGAGAAGAGTCATCCTCATCGCCGCCATTAATCCAACTCACCTTCAATAGATTTCAATTGTTCATTTGTCTTGGATATCACAGATTCGATGCGTTGTTCGTATTCATCAGCTTTTTGTGCAGATTGTTTTTCCAGCTTGCGAATATATTCATCGTATTCATGAATGATCTATTTCAAACAGAAGAATAGAAAAATAATGGAGAAAAACCTTTTCTCTTTATCTAGAGAGTGAATCTCGTCATAGAATAACGTATTCTGTTTTAGTTAAAATAATTATCATTCGACTTATTGATGTCTCCGCATTCTACGTGAAGTATGCTTGTTTCTGTTCGTACAAACCTCTTGCTTTTCATTTTCATGTTTAACTTTCACTTCCATTGATAATTTATTGATGCGTTCCAAGTCATTCATGTTTTTTTCGTCTTTTTTACTAATTGTTTGTTCGTATCGACGTTTACTTTCTTCAAGCTCTTTGTTGAAATTTTCTCGCAACAGTTGTTCATTTCTAAAATTCGAATATATAAATTCTTTTTCACTGAAATAGAGACGACGAACTGTTGTAGCAGCTGTTCATATTCCATTTTGACTTTTTCGATCAATTGCTGTTCATTTTCTCGTGTTTGATCATTCATTTCTTGCATCTAAATACTTCGCATTGGAAGAAGAGAAGTTATTCATCTGAAATGAACCTGATTTTCTAGGCTAAGTTGCATTTGAGCCTTCTGCCGTTGTAATTCGTTATTCAACTGTACTCGGTGTTCGTCATTTAACCTTTGAATTTGTTTTTCATGTTCCAGTTCGCATTGTTTGACATTTTTATGATAATTTTCTTCCTGTTCGCGTGTTTTTCTCTCGAAAAATCGTTCCAACTCATGGAATTTCTCCGTTATTGTGGTCAATTTTTTCTCTAGTTCGTCAATTGTCTTCGCTGATCTACTCTTTATCAGCTCATTCTCTTTTTCTAACAAATCGACACTTGATTGACAACGAACACGAACTGATTTCAGTTCATTTTCATAACGTTGGCTTTTGTCTGCATGCTCACGATCAAGATAACGCTGCTTGTTCGTTAAATCTTGAATCTAGAGAGTAAAAGGTATGCAAATGTTTATGTAATCATCAAAGAAACCTTGAAGAGAAAGATTCGATTTAAGTTGACAGTTAATTCTTTTCTTACGTGAGAGCCCGTCGGCAAGAAAATCTGGAGTGTAGCGAACTTGGCTTTGCATTTAATTAATCGAACAGAGCGGTGACCTCTGAGAAGGAGATTAACTACCGATCGGGGATATTTTGTACCTGTGAGCACGTGTGAATGTCTTTTTTTTTATTTAACTCGAGTCAATCTTTGCCTACAAACAGTCACTGTATGGTTTCTGTTCAAATAGAACGTAACGATAATTTCGTCTGCATGTTATTCTTTGAAAGCACAAGATATGAAATCTTCGACTTACTTGTAATTGTAGTTTTTCGTTAGTTTTTATCAAATGAATCTTGTCGTCGTCGAGGTTTTGCTTCATCTGTTGTAAATGTTCAATGTTGGTTCGTAAATCAACCATACGTTTCTCCATTTCCTCGATACTCGATTCATGACTTGTCTGCTGATATTTATGTTCGCTTTCCATTTTCTTCAAACGCTGATAGAAAAACGAGCGACGGATCATTTTCCGAATGGCAAGAAGAAATCTTACTTGATTGGTCTCATCTAGCAGGTCTTGATAGGTCCTTGAATGTGATCTTTTCATCTCTTGTTTTTCATTCTCATGCAAAACTTTTAACTCATGAAGTTTTCTTTCGGCATCGCTTTCTGATCCTTTGGAATGCTGTTGCAAACTTGTCTGAAAAGAGAAA
The DNA here is from genome assembly GCA_905250025.1 of Adineta ricciae. Lineage (NCBI taxonomy): Eukaryota > Metazoa > Rotifera > Eurotatoria > Adinetida > Adinetidae > Adineta > Adineta ricciae. Next base: position 25,782 of record CAJNOJ010000258.1, read on the forward strand.
AGTAATAGAGAGTATTTCCCAAGAGACGTTGTTCTTACTAATTCTATTCGATGTTGTTGTTTTTGGTGTTCGAGTTCGATTTTCAAGCGTTTATTCTCTTCGTTAATTTGGCCTGATTGAATCTCCAATTGTCGATTCGTTTCTTCGAGTTCATGTAGTTTACTTTCATAGCGATTCCTTAACGCATCGAGCTCGTGATTTTTACTTTCGATCATTTGTTGTATCTTTCGATCGTATTCCTTCTGCGACTGATGTCGATGTTCATCCAAACGTTGTTCAAATTGTCGAACAAATGAATCGACATCACTCGAATTCGGATAGCGTGATGGATTCGTCGAGAATCGTAGGGGCGGCGGGATGACTTCATGAGAAGCAGTCGAGGGACGAAAAGATTGCTGAGTTCGATTGGGTAACGTGGTTGATGCTAATGATGACGATGCCGAGAGAAGGTGTTGAATTGATTTGATTCCATCTAGACTTTCTGCTTGCTGGAGAATAGCAGGCGGTTGTTCATGGAGAAGAAATAAACTTTCTTCTTGTTCACCGATCAATAATGAAGTCATCGTCAGATGTACCTCGATTAAGAAAAGAAAAAAAAACCGAGAGAATTATAGGATACACGCACGCAACCGCAGCTATGATGGATGGATTAAGTAAACAACAAAAGAAACATTAAAAGAATAATTTTTTTCAAATCATAGATGGCGTAAACTGATGTATGGATTACAAAGAACAGATTGCAAACGTTAGAGTGAAGAAGGCCTTCTCTTAACCACCGGATGGTCTCCAGTTCTTATCATTCTTTTTTGCCTTGATTAAATACAGAACAGATGGTGATGGTGGTGGTAATTTCAAATAAGAATCCGCAACTTACAGTTAGCTACGTCTACGTACACGTATACTCAGTAGAAATGTACGTTTATCTCGCTCTTTTTACAATCATTTATGACTGAAGTGACAGTCGTACGTATAGCATTACAACATTTGTTTCTTTGTCATCGAGATCAATTTCTGAAATCGTCTCGCACGTCTAAACTATTGACAGAAGTCTTTCTTTTTTTTTCATATGAATGTTCGATTGCGGAATCCGTATACTCTGTTTACCAAAAAGAAACATACATGACGATCTATCAGCAATGTCTTATTCTTCTCTTTCGACATTTTTTTTTCTCATTAAAATCACAGATTTACATTGTTCAAATATACACACAAACATCTCGACATGTAAATTTGTAGAATCAAATTTTTATTACCGTGTTTCTCTCTCCTTCCCACTCGCTCGTCTCGTTCGTTGTAAAATTAAAAAGTTTTAGATGAATTTGAGTTGTTTTTCATTCGACTGTTGATTAGAATAAGAGTCGAGCGGCATTTTGGTCTTGTAACTGGCAATCATCAAATATGCCTGTACGAACTTCATCAGCTGGTAAGAAAGCTTTGAGTAGACGAAAAGATTCGGCTATATCAAAGAAAAAAAGCAAAAAGCTCAGTGCAGAAGAACAAATCATCGATCCACAACAGGAACAAATCGATCGATTACTTCGAGAACAAGAGCAATTGCATTCGAAATTAAACACAATCTGTTCGCGCATTGTTGAAAACATCAATATCGAAGATTACTCGAATGATATCGATCTATCCAAACAACAACCGTGTGACATTTCCGTGGAGAATTTACTGTCGATGATCGATGAAATCTGTTATTTCCGTGGTGCATTTCTTAATCTTGTTCAAGAGACGGAGGACGAGCAAAGCCGTTCGATTTATGACAGAGTAACACAGTTATCAGTCGAAGAGCCGAAATTAGTTCGAAATTATCTTACGGTAGATCAACGTTTGACATTTGTTACTCGAGAACGCGATCTGTGGAAAGAAAATGCTCAATTCCTGCAAATGATGTATGCTACCATAGGTAGAACGAAGCAAACACTCATTTATATTTCATGAGTTATTCTATTTTTTATCTAGTCGATCAACTAGAAATGGGAATCTTTCAAAAATTAAACCCAAACGTAACGGAAATTCTTCGAGCACATCGTCTAACTCTCGAAGATGCTTGTCGAATCTTCCTCTCGCCAAGTGCTCGACCACGTAGGCTTACAATTTCTACATATTTCTGTATAATATCGAATTTGTTTAGTCAACGAACGACGAATAAAGCGAATAACTCATGAACCAGAACCACCATCGATTGTTGTCGATGCAACTGAACTTGTTGTTCCAGTAAATTCCAATGAAAATGTTGGACAAACTGGTAGTCCATCGGGCAAAGTTAGACGTCGTGTTTCGTTTGCAGATAAAGTTGATATCATCATCGATGAATCGAATATTAACCATGAAGATCAGTTGAATGACCAAACGCGTCTTCCGCTAGCTAGTGAAACATTAATCGAAAAAATGGATTCGAATTTACGTATGTTGATCATTAAAGAACTTAGTAAAGATAGTCAAATATCCAAACCACTCTCGAAAATGAGTAAAGTATCAAATCCTTCTGATGATTCTCGTTACTAGATGAATGTTTAGGCTCAATCTATCGCACGAAAGGAGAATCTTATCAACAACAAAGTCAATCTCCCAAATGGATTGAATTCGCTCAATTAATTGGCATCCGAGAATCCGAAATCGAACATTGGGCATCGCAAAATCTTCAATATCCTGCTGGTCGAGTTATTTCCACTTGGTGCAATTGCACATCACCTCCGCCAACAGTTGCCGAACTGTATTTAATCGTCTCTTCGACTAAACTGAATCGATTAGATTTGGCACACTCAATCGAAACTATGTACAGTATTTCAAGCTAAGTGTAGTCCGCTCTTTCCGATAAAAAGATGTTTTTGATGGATGTTTCAATGATTTATTTATTTTCTTCTTTTTTTCTGTCCACGCTGTTCATTGTGATGAAAACGAACAAAATTTTCATAGAAGATTTTCTTTATTGTTCACGCATATCACGTAAACGACGTACAGCCGAACGGACGGCAGCTGCTGTTGATGTTGAGTAGACATAGGCACCACCGGCGACTGACTTTTGGCATGAACGACATTTCCAAATACCAACACATGTTCGTTTCATGTTGTCTTTACCACAGAATGAACATGTGTATTTCGAGTGTTGAGTAATTTCCATTTTTTTCACCATTTTACGTAAGGAGGCACCATAACTATTCGAAAAAAANAAAATTGTAGCGCTCAATATCATCAAAAATACAACAGTGAACTACGCGCTCTCAAACACAAGATTGAATTGAGCGACCGTGAGCGAATCGAACCGAATTGCATTGTAGACTTTCTTCGACGTGGCGTTTTTTTTTTCATAGGGAGTAAATACGATTACGAGCAACGTTATCAATCGATAACCAGACAATGTGAAGAGTTGATCGAAACAAATAATCAATTACAACGGACGATTAAAGATGCAGAATTGCGCATTCAGCAACTAGAAGGAACTAAAACACAAGTAAGATTTCGAACAACTACGTTTCTTTTATTTTACGATGCGTTGTTTTAGTTGGAACAAAAATTGGATGATGCAGAATCATTGATTGATTCTCTTCACCGCAAAGTGAATGAACTACAGAGATTCGATTCTATCGCGCGCACACAACAAGATTGTGAACTTCTTCTGGCTAGTACACGTGAAAAGCATGAGCAAGAAATGTTGAATCTCAATGAAAAACTACAAATCACACAAATGAATCTACAAGAGAAGGTTCGAATAGAATAATTCTTAGGTCATACACACGAAATTTGACGTATTTCTAGACGATGGAAGTCGATGAACTCCGTGCTCAATTAGAAACGGCATGTAAAAACAACGAAAAGGTACGAAGAGCAATTCTAAGGCTCTGAATGAATCTTGTTCTTCCGTTCAGGCTATTTTCGAACGTATGGAATCGATTAGTCATTTGAACCAGCAATTACATGAGTGTCAACGGCAATACACGGAATTATTGACCAGCAAATCAATGGAGACGTTTAATCAAACTGAAAATAAACGACAATTAACTCGTCTGACGGAAGAAAAAGACAAACTCGAGCTCACATGTCAAGAATTTCAGGTATGCACCGATAAAAGTGATCAGTAGAAGAAACATTTCGTTTCACAGCATGCAGCGAATCTTGCGTGTTCGAAAATACTTATCTAAATTGAATAATGAGTCGATAATTTCGACGCTGAACTGAGTCAACTTCGAACAGAAGCCATGTTTCTTACAGACGAGTAAAACCCAACATATTTCAAAGATACTACAATCTTAGATAAGATAACACTCAACGGTAGTCATTAGAAATCGTGTGTTAGTATATGTTTCATATCTTAAAAACGCTGATTTACCGTGAAATTTTATAACGAAAAGTTATCGGTTTTTTTTTTCGTGTTTACTCTATTGATCTAAAAAATCGAGAACTAGTCTTGTATTTGAGTTGACAAGCTAGAAAGAAGAGAAAGAGAAAAAAAACTAAAGTTACATTAGTCTGATATTATGTTAACCACATGGGTAGGCGATATGCAATCGTTATGATTTCACTTTGTAATTCAAATTTATTTGTAGTCCGAAATTCGAACATTACGTGAACGGCTTGGTGTAACAGAGCATGAAGTAAACAATGATCTATTTGGTATATCAAACATCAGTGTGAATGAATTATCGAGGTTTGAAATGAAAGTTGAAGAAACCATTTCTGTACTCATTCGCTTGTTTAGTATCAATCGACAAGTTGTTCCGCACAATTCAACTAGTGTTGAGAATCCTAATGACTCGTTAACTAATGAAAACCAGCATTTGAAAGAACGTATCGATGAATTCGCCTCGAATGAGAAGCATTTGATTGAAATCAATGAAGATTTACAGCGACAAATACAGGAATTGCAACGTCAAAGCAGTTCAAGTTCGGAGGAAGTGGTCGTCTCCAGCACTGTGCATATGGAACAAATTCATAGTTTCAGAAAAGAAATTGAAAAATTAAACAAAGAATATGCAAATCTACAAGAGAAATATGAATACGAAAAGCAAGAAATGCAAACCATTATCGAACAATTACGCGAAGATATTGTCGATCTGGACAAGACTAAGCAGCTCTATATCGGTAAGTGAAAAGCTTTGCTATCGAAGTCGATTATTCACTCATTGTCTCGCTTAGATGTTTGTCAGGAGAAGAACTCGATCGAGGATAATCTCCGTGCGAAATATGAATATGAAATTAAACTTAAATTAGAAGATTTGCGTCGAACGTTCGAACGAGATTATAGCGACAAAATAACACAAGTTAAAACCCACGATCAACAGGCATTGAAAGTTAAATATGATCAAGATTTAGAACAACAAGCGAAAGAAATCGAACGGATGAAAATCAATCACGAGAAAACGCTTAATGAACTAAATATCGAGCTTGACCGATTGCGAGCGAATGGTATGTAAAATGAATGTGGAAATCGAACCAGCATTTCTCTTTTCTGCCTTTAGACGATGCAAAGAGCCGATTATGTTATGTGGAGAAAGAATTCGAACAACTCAAACATGATTATTCGGATTTACATTCGAAACAGAAAGAGTTGCTCAACAATTGTAAAGGACTCGAAGATGAAAATCAGAATCTCCTACAAACCATCGAACAGCTCGATCAAGAAAAACTTCAATTGAAAGAAAGTTATGACAAAATGGAAAGAAAACTAACAAACGAACTTCGTGAATCGCAACAAGCAGATCAAAAGCAGAATCTCGATGATTTACAAACTCGTATACGAAATTATGAAAATGCCGTTAGTCAATACGAAGAATATCGATTGAAACTCGAAACGAATCTACAGAAAATCACGCAACAACGCGATACGAACAAGATGGATCTACGATTGACGAAAGAAATGTTAAATAGCAAAGAGAATGAACTCAATCAGTTGAAAATACGTTTTGACGAGACGGAACAGGCCCTTCAAAGGTACAAAGAGCGCCTTGCAAATAATGATACGATATCAAACGACCTGAAGAAACAAATGGAACAGTATGAACAGCAGATTTTAGAGTTGAATCAAGCACGGATCAAAGATCTGAAAGTGAGTTCAATGTTTCGGCTGTAGTATACGTTCTTCACGACATTCTACGATTTTGCAGGACAAAGAAGTCGAATGTCGCGAAAAGTTACTTTCCATTCAAACCGAAAAGAATCAGTTCGAACAACGTTTGCAAGAAGCGAATCGTGCTCTCAATTTGGCGGATAGTCATTTGAAACAGGAAATCGAGAAAATCAAAGCTAGTCTCGAACAGGAGTACAGTCGTCGTTACGAACGTGATCAGAAGCAACATCAACAAGAATTGAATCAGTTGCAGCAGCAGTTAACGAATGAACTCGAAAAGCATACGATGGTCACGCCGGTCATGCAAGCGAATACTTCGGCTCAAGATATCGAAGAAGTAAAGAAAATGTATCGAACGGAAATCGATCGTTTGTATCGAGAGAATATCGAGTTGAATCAAAACCAAGCGAAACTCATCGATTCTCATCAGAAACAAATGCAAATCATGAAGAAAGATTTAGATGATGGATACAATAACGTTATTAATGAATTTCAACACGAGCAAACGCGTTTACAAACACGCTGCGAACAATTGAAACAACAATTGCAAGATGTTGAACAAATAAATGAACAACTGAAGAAAACGCATTTGGATGATATAACCAAAACAAAAGAGAAATACACCGTCGAACAAGATCATAAGAATCGACAAGAAAATCTGCAGAATCGTCTTGATCATTTGGTCAAACTATTAGAACAATCGAACGAGACGTAAGTTGAAAGATTTGATTTCGAATTGGAGATCGTTATTTTCTTCTTCAAATAGATTGGCTCAAGAACGTGCACTACACGCGAAACAAGAGAATGAATATCAAGAAACGATTTCTTCCCTCCAAAAGAAAATTGCCGATATGATTAAACAGCATACAAAAGCTATGGATGAAATCAAGCGCGAACTTCACCAGGAACGCCTCTCTACTCAAGAACGTCTAACCACGCGAGTAATATCCGTACCCGAATACGTTCAAGTATGACCTGATTGAATCCTCTCTGAACGTCCGAACAACGACTTCTTTCCATTTCAGACGGATCTTTCATTCAACGATATTAGATCAGATTACATGGCTACGGTTGAGAAACTACGAGGTAACAATCCGATACTGAAAAAGAACTCAGCGATTGTTCAAGTAAGAGAGAGGTAGAGATGTCAAAACGCAGCTCAATCTGCATGTTCATGCTATGCATTTCGTTGCTCTATGCTATTTCATTTGACAAAACGCACGACACAAAAAAGTTTGTTGCATGAGATACAAGTGTTTTGTTTTTGTTCCATTGCTTGATTCATATTGCATGTATGTTTTTGCTGCATCCATTCTAGAGTTATTTACAAGTGAAATACTCGCTCTGTTACGACTGACATGCCGAATGATTTTTGATGTGCATCATCGAGGTACATATTTTCTGCATGTTGCATCAGCTAATTGAAGAGCAACTTTGATATGAAAACAATTGATTTGATCTCGGGGTTTTTTTTCTATTTTAAGTGGGAATAGCTCATTACATGGACAATCTGGATGTATCAGTAAGAAAGCAAATCCAAAATGAACTAGTTCGAAGTCGTAATTCAATGATTAAAGAAATCCGTCGAGAGCTTTTCGAAAAAATCACCTTCGCTATGAGAAGTCAAGGAGTGTAAGTTGATTGCTTCTCATTTCAACTTCTTCAAAATGCTTCTTCTTCTTTTTCTAGCCCTGACACCACTATCGATATGCATGTGTTCGAACTCGATCGTCTTCTATCACAAATGGCTCAAGATTGTTTGAATTCATTGAGCTCATCGCCATCAACAATATCATCAATGTATTCAATTTCTTCATCAACATCGTCGCTATCGTCATCCGCACAACGTCAATTACCTCGTTCTATTGTCTACGATTCAGGTTCATCATCTTTGTCGAAATCAAAACTATCGGAAAATCATCATACACCATTGAGAAAATCTATTGAATGTCTCTATGTGACACCAACAACACCAAAGCAGACAGCACCGTTAGCTCCACATTGTCAACATTCGTTTGATGATGACCATCGTTCGAAATCATCGTCAACCATGGCCTTAGCTAGTCACAATACTTCTACACCCACCGTTCTTTTAACTCGAACGCACAAATCTCCGTACGGAAATAAGAATTCGAAAATGAAGCTCTACAGAAGTGAAGATGATATCATGGCTGCCGTTCAACGGCAAGAAGAACATCGTCGAGCTGAAGTCGAAGATGTTGATGACGAAGATGGAGATACAATTACTCTATGTGAGAATGAAGATCAACAACAACAACAACAGCAGCCACCACCACCTCAACAAACCAACGTTCGAGCATTGGCAAGACAATTTGAACAGAAAACCAACTCTTTACCAGGCCATAATCGTTCCAAAGCTCGAAATCTCGATCACTCGTTAACAACGTACTATGCAACTACGCGAACAGTTATTAATGAACAACATGAAGAAAACGAGGAGGAAACATTAACATGGCCACAACATCCTCAACAGCCTCCATCGCAAAGCGGCGGAATAAAGAAATTCGTCCGCAATGGATTGAGACTATTCTCTACACAACAACAATCGCACACGCAAAACAAAAAGAAATAATTGCTGATGTTGTTTTCTTTAACTTCTCATCAAATCGAACTGGATCTTTTTTTTGTGTGAATATACCAATTCTATATTTTTCTCTTATGATAGATTCTTATTCATTGAATTGCTTCTTCTTGATAGCTCAGTAGATCTCTGTCTCTTTGTTTGTTTGTGTGTTTTGTCTCAGGTGTAACTCTGATTGGATTCCGTTCTTTTTCTTCTCTTCTTGTATTCATTGCCGGTTTCTTGTTTCAATGTCTTATCCGTCCATTGAAATTCAACAGTTCGGCGCGCTCCTTTTTTTTATTCAATGTGTATTATATTATTGTTTATGAATAAATATCGATATCTTCAGGAACAACAAAGAGTACCTCGTAGATTAACGTACACGTCGACTCATAGTTTTTCTATAGCGGCACGTTTTTTCATATCATTTCGACGTAATACGTGATGTATTTGATAGGAAAAGTATGCCATCAACCATCGTCAGAGAAAATAGATTATCAACAATAATTTATCCATTTTGCGATTCATTGATGTCGGTCCCTTAGCTCAGCTGGTTAGAGCGCCGTGCTAATAACGCGGAGGTCATGAGTTCGATCCTCATAGGGACCAAACCTTTTTTTCTTTCGAAATAATCTCACAAAATTATCTTTCGACGTCATAGATAACAACATATCTGTTTCATTTTGTACTTAATTTTCATTTGAGGATCAAAATCGAATGTTTTTCGTTCTTCCTGATAGTCCAGTTGATCTTTCTTTTGCTTTTATTTGTTGGACAACGTACAACAACAACAACAACAACAATGCGGACATAAAAACGAAATTAAGCTAAATGTTGTATGATGGCAAATTCTATTTGTTCTTTTTGCGTTCGACTTCGCCACTTGATTTGGCAACCGGTTTTTTCCATAAATACGCGACAAAAAAGAAATGAAGAAACAGAAGGAAGTAAACAGCATACATCACAAAAGACCAGAATATATTCGAATAAGCGACCGTGCATGATGCACCGTTTTGTTTGTAAACATAGGCTTTATAATTAACGAAACAACCAACAACCATTTGAGATAATTGAAATATTGTTACTGTTATAGAAATCCATTTTGGAATGTGAAATCTCATTGCACGAAATGCATAGTAAGTATACATCAATGCTAAACGAGAAGATCGATGAAAAAAAAGCAATAAAATTCATCACACTTGGCTTACCGTGAACACTATAATTCATAAAAACAAACCAGCGTCCACTTGCTGTCCAGTCGTGATAACTAACAGAAGAAATTTATGCTTCGTAGGTATAAAAAGCAAATGCAATGAAAATCCTTACCTGTACCAAGCATAGATCAATACGGTAGCATGATGAAACCAATGGAGAAAGATTAATTTCTGTTTTCGAAGCACAATAAACAATGTATCGATCAGTTCTGGTACTTTCGAAATACAAAATATTGTGATCCTATATGAAAATGAGAAAAACTACTTCTCAAAACAATCGATTTATTTACCAGAATCCAGTTACACCATAAATATTGGTATTGTCACAAATTGTGTACTGTAAACCTTTCTTCTCCAAACCATAGAGCATTTCCGGTACGCAACGTATCATTCCAAAAATACTAAATATAGCCAATGATAAATTCCATAAAATTAAGGCGCCACGTATTTGATACGGTTCACGTTTCTCCATCAATGATCGTCCATAGTAGATCAAGCCGACATAGACTACTGAGTAGACAATACTTAACCACCACCATTTGTTCATCCATTCATAGATATGATGGGCGTAGGTTTTATCGAAGAATTTTTTTTCGAAATCAAAAACAAATGGATGAGATATTCCGATTGGATCGCGTACCCATGGTGTCACTTGGAATTGCTTCGGATTGAAATATTCTCGTACGATTGGATTTCGATAGATTGCTTCGAAAACTTCCATTGATGAACGATCTAAAATAGAAAGAATTCATTCAGTGTTTTTTTGTTTTTTCTTGCGACAACAAAGTATGCCGTCATCCTCGTACACATCATAAATAGAGAGAAATGTAGGTGTTATCGTACGCACATTTGTCGATATGGCCGGATGATGATGATGATGGCAGAAAGGAAAAGAAAGGAAAGAAGAGAGAAAAATGCTATTCCATATATGCGTCATCAAAAAAATAAGTGGAGAGAAATACCATAGAAACTAATATAAAACGTAACGGCGTATTTTGCCTTGAAAGCACACATAGAAACACTAACAGAAAAATGAAACCTGAGCTGAGAGCACATCTCAACGAAGCAACTCATGGATTGGCGTTTTTCGATGAACGTGCTGCTGGTCGATGGCCATACTGTTGAATGTATTGTTGAAGTTCTTGTTGGAGAAACGAAATACGTTGTTGCAAAAATACGACCTGCTGCTTTAATGAATAGATCGTGTTTTCTAAATCTAGTCGAACATCATTCGAGAGAAGATCTTTCATTTTGTTGTCGTAAGATAAACGACACTCGAGTAATTCGTGTTTGTGTTGTTCGGTCAACTGAGCAATTTTCCGTTCTAGTTGATCGTGTTTTAGTTTGAGAAGATTGAAGTTCTTCTCGAATTTCTTCATGTACAACTCCGATTGCTGAAAAAGAAACAAAAAACCGGGTTATTATGACGTTCGATATCGATAAAGTCTTATCATTCAGTTACTCATTGCTCGAAATGATTCAAAAAACGTACTGATTTCATATCATTTCTTTCTCGCAGGTGTTGTTCGCTGAGGATTTTCGTTTGTTTATCATGTAAAAGGTTCGTATGATGTTTTTCGTCTTCCAGTTTGGCAAGAAGTTTTTCTTGTTCGTTGATGATCGACTCTTGTTTTGCATGTCGAATTTGATATTCATCTGAAAGAAACAAACACAGACGTGATGAGTAAATACGGCGCTAGGAATCGGCTGATACGGAAGAGGATCAAAGAATGAGATGAGTCATCCTCGCTACCGTCACTAGCCAACTCACCTTCAATAGATTTCAATTGTTCATTTGTCTTGGATATCACTGATTCGATGCGTTGTTCGTATTCGTCAGCTTTCTGTGCAGATTGTTTTTCCAACTTGCGAATGTATTCGTCGTATTCATTAATGATCTATTTCAAACAGAAATTTAGAAAAAATAATGGAGAAAAACTTTTCCTCTCTATCTAGAGAGTGAATCTTGTCATAGAATAACGTGTCCTGCCTTAGTTAAAGTAATTATCTTTCTATTTATTGATGTCTCCGCACTCTACGTGAAGTTTGCTTGTTTCTGTTCGTACAGACCTCTTGTTTTTCATTTTCATGTTTAACTTTCAGTTCCATTGATAATTTATTGATGCGTTCCAAGTCATTCTTGGTTTTTTCGTCTTTTTTACTAATCGTCTGTTCGTATCGACGTTTGCTTTCTTCAAGCTCTTTGTTGAAATTGTCTCGCAACAGTTGTTCATTCCTAAAATTCGAATATACAAATTCTTTTTCACTGAAATATAGACGACGAACTGTTGTAGCAACTGTTCATATTCCATTTTCACTTTTTCGATCAATTGCCGTTCATTTTCTCGTGTTTGATCATTCATTTCTTGCATCTAAATACTTCGCATTGGAAGATGATAAGTTATTCATCTGAAATGAACCTGATTTTCTAAGCTAAGCTGCATTTGAGCCTTCTGCCGTTGTAATTCATTATTCAACTGTTCTCGATGTTCGTCATTTAGCCTTTGAATTTGTTTCTCATGATCCAGTTCGCATTGTTTGAAATTTTTATGATAATTTTCTTCCTGTTCGCGTGTTTTCCTCTCGAAAAATCGCTCCAATTCGTGGAATTTCTCCGTTATTGTGGTCAATTTTTTCTCTAGTTCGTCAATTGTTTTCGCTGATCTACTCTTTATCAGTTCATTCTCTTTTTCTAATAAATCGACACTTGATTGGCAACGAACACGAACTGATTTCAGTTCATTTTCGTAACGTTGGCTTTTGTCTGCGTGCTCACGATCAAGATAACGCTGCTTGTTCGTTAAATCTTGAATCTAGAGGGTAAAAGGTATGCAAATGTTTATGTAATCATCAAAGAAACCTTGAAGAGAAAGATTCGATTTAAGTTGACAGTTAATTCTTTTCTTACGTGAGAGCCCGTCGGCAAGAAAATCTGGAGTGTAGCGAACTCAGCTTTCCACTTAATTAATCGAACAGAACGGTGACCTCTGAGAAGGAGATTAACTAGCGATCGGGGATATTTTTTGTACCTGTGAGCACGTGTGAATGTCTTTTTATTTAACTCGAGTCAATCTTTGTCTACAAATAGTCACTGTAAGGTTTCTGTTCAAATAGAACGTAACGATAATTTCATCTGCATGTTATTCTTTGAAAGCACAAGATATGAAATCTTCAACTTACTTGTAATTGTAGTTTTTCGTTAGTTTTTATCAAATGAATCTTGTCGTCGTCGAGTTTTTGCTTCACCTGTTGCAAATGTTCAATGTTGGATCGTAAATCAACCATACGTTTTTCCATTTCCTCGATACTCGATTCATGACTTGTCTGCTGATATTTGTGTTCGCTTTCCATTTTCTTCAAACGCTGATAGAAAAACGACGAATGGATCATTTTTCGAATCGCGGGAAGAAATCTTACTTGATTGGTCTCATCTAGCAAGTCTTGATAGGTCCTTGAATGTGATCTTTTCATCTCTTGTTTTTCATTCTCGTGCAAAACTTTCAATTCATGAAGTTTTCTTTCGGCATCGCTTTCTGATCCTTTGGAATGCTGTTGCAAACTTGTCTGAAAAAAAAAGGAAAAGTAATAGAGAGTATTTCCCAGGAGAAGTGCTTACCAATTCTATTCGATACTGTTGTTTTTGGTGTTCGAGTTCGATTTTCAAGCGTTTATTCTCTTCGTTAGTTTGACCTGATTGAATCTCCAATTGTCGATTGGTTTCTTCGAGTTCATGTAGTTTATTTTCATAGCGATTCCTTAACGCATCCACTTCATGGTTTTTACTTTCGATCATTTGTTGTATCTTTCGATCGTATTCCTTCTGCAATTGATGTCGATGTTCATCTAAACGTTGTTCAAATTGTCGAACGAATGAATCGACATCACTCGAATTCGAATAGCGTGATTGATTTGTCGAGAATCGTAGGGGCGGTGGGATGACTTCATGAGAAGCAGTCGAGGGACGAAAAGATTGCTGAGTTCGATTGGGTAACGTGGTTGATGCTAATGATGACGATGCTGAGAGAAGATGTTGAATTGATTTGATTCCATCTAGACTTTCTGCTTGCTGGAGAATCGTGGGCGGTTGTTCATGAAGAAGAAATAAACTTTCTTCTTGTTCACCGATCAATAATGAAGTCATCGTCAGATATACCTCGATTAAGAAAAGAAAAAAACCGAGAGAATTATAGGATACACGCACGCAACCGCAGCTATGATGGATGGATTAAGTAAACAACAAAAGAAACATTAAAAGAATAATTTTTTCAAATCATAGATGGCGTAAACTGATGTATGGATTAAAAAGAACAGATTGCAAACGTTAGAGTGAACAAGGTCTTCTCTCAGTCACCGAATGGTCTTCAGTTCTTATCATTCTTTTTTGACTTGATTAAATACAGAACAGGTGGTGGTGGTGGTGGTAATTTCAAATAAGAATCCGCAACTTACAGTTAGCTACGTCTACGTACACGTATACTGAGTAGAAATGTACGTTTATCTCGCTTTTTTTTACAATCATTTATGACTGAAGTGACAGTCGTACGTATAGCATTACAACATTTGTTTCTTTGTCATCGAGATCAATTTTTGAAATCGTCTCGCACGTATAAACTATTGACAGAAGTTTTTTTTTTCATTTGAATGTTCGATTGCGGAATCCGTATACTCTGTTTACCAAAAAGAAGCATACATGACGATCTGTCAACAATGTCTCATTCTTCTACTTCGACATTTTTTTCTCATTAAAATTACAGATTTACATTGTTCAAATATACACACAAACATCTCGGTATGTAAATTTGTAGAATCAAATTCTTATTACCGTGTTTCTCTCTTCTTCCCACTCGCTCGTCTCGTTCGTTGAAAAATTAAAAAGTTTTAGATGAATTTGAGTTGTTTTTCAGTCGACCGTTGATTAGAATAAGTGCCGAGTGGTATTTTGGTCGTGTAACTGACAATCATCAAATATGCCTGTACGAACTTTATCAGCTGGTAAGAAAGCTTTGGGTAGACGAAAGGATTCCGCTATATCAAAGAAAAAAAGCAAAAAGCTCAGCGCAGAAGAACAAATCATCGATCCACAACAGGAACAAATCGATCGACTAATTCGAGAACAAGAACAGTTGCATTCGAAATTGAACACAATCTGTTCGCGCATTATTGAAAACATCAATATCGAAGATTACTCGAACGATGTCGATCTGTCCAAACAAGAACCGTGTGACATTCCCGTGGAGAATTTACTATCCATGATCGATGAAATCTGTTATTTCCGTGGTGCATTTCTTAATCTGGTTCAAGAGACAGAAAATGAGCAAAGCCATTCGATTTACGACAGAGTAACACAATTATCAGTCGAAGAACCGAAGTTAGTTCGAAATTATCTTACGGCAGATCAACGTTTGACATTTGTTACTCGAGAACGCGATCTTTGGAAAGAAAATGCTCAATTCTTGCAAATGATGTATGCTACCATAGGTAGAATGAAGCGAACTCATTTATATTTCATGAATTATTCTATTTTTTATTTAGTCGATCAACTAGAAATGGGAATCTTTCAGAAAATAAACCCAAACGCAACGAAAATTCTTCGAGCTCATCGTCTAACTCTTGAAGATGCTTGTCGAATCTTCCTCTCTCCAAGTGCTCGACCACGTAGGCTTACAGTTTCTACATATTTCTGTACAGCATCGAATTTGTTTAGTGAACGAACGACGAATAAAGCGAATCACTCATGAACCAGAACCTCCACCGATTGTTGTCGATACAACTGAAACTGTCGCTCCAATAAATTCCACTGAAAATAACGGGCAGACCAGTAGTCCATCAGGCAAAGTTAGACGCCGTGTTTCGTTTGCAGATAAAGTTGATATCATCATCGATGAACCGAATATTAACAATGAAGATCAGTTGAATGACCTAACGCGTCTTCCGCTAGCTAGTGAAACATTAATCGAAAAAATGGATTCGAATTTACGCATGTTGATCATCAAAGAACTTAGTAAAGATAGTCAAATATCCAAACCACTCTCGAAAATGAGTAAAGTATCAAATCCTTCGGATGAATCTCGTTACTAGGTGCATGTTTAGGCTCAATCTATCGCACGAAAGGTGAACCTTATCAGCAACAAAGTCAATCTCCCAAATGGATTGAATTCGCTCAATTAATTGGCATCCGAGAATCCGAAATCGAACATTGGGCATCGCAAAGTCTTCAATATCCTGCTGGTCGAGTCATTTCCACTTGGTGTAATTGCACATCACCTCCGCCAACAGTTGCCGAACTCTATTTAATCGTCTCTTCGACTAAACTGAATCGATTAGACTTGGCACATTCAATCGAAACAATGTACAGTATTTCAAGCTAGGTGTAATCTGCTCTTTCCGATAAAAAGATGTTTTTGATGGATGTTTCAATGATTTATTTATTTTCTTCTTTTTTCCTGTTCACGCTGTTCATTGTGATCAAAACGAACAAAATTTTCATAGAAGATTTTCTTTATTGTTCACGCATATCACGTAAACGACGTACAGCCGAACGAACGGCAGCTGCTGTTGATGTTGAGTAGACATAGGCACCACCGGCGACTGACTTTTGGCATGAACGACATTTCCAAATACCAACACATGTTCGTTTCATGTTGTCTTTACCACAGAATGAACATGTGTATTTCGAGTGTTGAGTAATTTCCATTTTTTTCACCATCTTACGTAAGGAGGCACCATAACTATTCGAAAAAAAAGACACGACGAGTTGTTGTTGTTGTTGTTGGACAAGATTATTCTCATTTACCGTGTACCGTATTTTCCGACAATACCGACTTTTTTGGTTCGTTTAGCCATTGAGGAAGATTTTTATCGAACGAAAGTTGATAGAGGAATCTGTTCGATCTGAAAAGTAACAAAAAAACAAACAGTAGAATGAAAGAAAATAACTGATTCTATGTGATTCAACATTCTAACGTTCCTTTTCTGTACAAATAAAATCAAACAAAACTCATTTTTTCTTTTGAGCGGTCTTCGCTGCTGTTCGACGACTTGTTAATGGAGCTATTTGTACATCATCTAATGTTAGTGTTGGCTGATCAAACCGGTAGATATCATCGGCGAATAATTCTTCTTCCAAAACTTTTCCATTTTCGGGAAAGTAGGTAGGAAATGGCGGATGATTCTCGTTCGTTATCTTTTGTTTACGTTCGTACAACGTTGAATCTTGTATACGCATGTAACCATGATTAGGTCCAGGCACAGCTGGACCCATGAGGTAAAGGATGTTGTATTTGGTGTTTATTCGCCAAACTTTCAAACCTTTCATCATTACTAATTTATTGCCCATTAGACCGGCCATTCGTGTTCCAGGTAGAATTCGATGTTTACGACCTGAACCAACGGTACCACGTTTACGATGAAATTTCGTTGCACCGTATTTATCACTAGGACCACCACGAAAACCGTACCGACGCATAACACCCTATAGAAAACGAAGAATTCATTCGTGATATCGATATTCAATTCGACTGTTTACTTGAAAACCATAATCTATGGAACGTGCTTGTACGTCTACGTAATCTCCGCAGCGAAAGTGTGTGGCATAGAGCGGGGTGCCAGGTTTAATTACACTGTTTGGCGTGACAAAAAATCGAGTCAATTTACGTTTGGGCGGTACACCAGCTTGTTCAAATAAACCGTTATAAGCTCGAGTAAATTTCCTAGGATCACAAGATAGGGCACCGACAACAAGCATACCGACTTTTCCATGGAGATCGCGACGTAACGGACGAGTAGTAAATAATGTTCGAAAATTGATCATCTCAGGCGGTGTATAGTTAATCACATGATTGTCAATAATCTAGAATATACATCTTTTCCAGGCATTCATCGATGGAAAATAGTCTTACTTGAACTACTGTGACATAAAACTTTTGACCCTTTTTATTCCACTGTGGTAATGTTCCTAGTTTAAGACCGAGAACACCAGTACGAATTGTCTCTGGGTTGGTTGTGTATTCTCCATGTTTCCAGGGACCGTCTTTCAGTGGACTTTCTTCATTGGCATATGTATCATGAACGACCTCTTGCATGAACGAAATATTCTCCGGTGTGAGTTTTTCATCCCATCTAAAAACGAACAATGAATTAGAGTTATTAAGTTGAAAAATATTCTAATCAAACAGACCAACCCGCCTCCACGTCGTTGAACCCATTTATCGTCATAAAACTTGTGCCAATGAAGTTTCTTGTATCGTAATCTCATGTGTTGGTCGGTTAGTTTATGATGTCGTATTCCAGCACATGGAATGAAGTTCACACTCGACACTGGAAGGAGAGGACGCGTTAGGAAACGAGTACATATTGTTTGCAATGCACGATTCATTTGTAATTGAATGAAACGATTCGAGCAATATTAAATGTATAACATTCTGCAAATGATTTGATCAAAACTAAACAAATGATTAACCTTGATAGTGGCGACGGTGGAAAATAAGGATTTCGACCACCACTATGCGTTTGTTTTTATTCTTGGTATAGAGGACACTAATAGTTCGGTTAGGTTCTCCAACTTTTGCTCTCGAATTCAAATAAGAAATTGAAGATTTTTGATAAATAACCCTTTTGTATTAATATATTAGTTTAGTTCCTGTCTCTACTATCCACTGTAGTCATTGGTACGAAATAACCAATGATGCTCTACTCGATTGGGGAGATGAATAATCGATGTCTATTGGTATGACAAAAGCTCTTCTTACGTCGAAAACTTTCAAGCTCCTTAGAACGACACACAAGAGCTCTATTTGTTCGAAGAGAGATCCGTTTTTTCACATGCCATTAACAAGAAAATTCTCACACGATGGAATACACTGCGAATAAGTACTGAACTTCGACGAACATTTTCAAGCGAAATAGTGAAATCTATGCATCAACGCTCAAATCAGTTTTATCTACGTTGATAATTGATTCTTTTTTCATTATGAACTACTTGCACACTGATCGAAACGAAAAAGTATCGTGATGTTTCCGAACAGTACAACATTTCTCTTTCGCTGTGTGTCGAATACAGTGCTTCGACATTCATGTTGTATCGTATGACAGGTGATATATCAACATAAAACTATGTTTTATATAGATACATCCAAAAGTAGTTATCAATCCACATAATACCATATTTGCACTTGTGACGTACGAACGCACAGTGCAAGTCAACAGAAAGATTCACATTTGCTTCGTATACGATGTCAACTGACTTGAAACAACCTAGCACCATTGAACTATTAGCTACCTATGGTACGCTACGAGATGATAATGATACCGATGCGCCATGGGCAAAGAATTTCACTAATGTATCTCTTGAAATTTTTTCGAGCGTTGAACTAAACTTTTTTTGATACATTTCAAGGATATCAGTCTTGCAATTACTGGCAAACTCGCCGGATACCAATTGTTTGCTCATTCATCATTAACCTACCCGTTTGCTATTTATACCGGTGTGTTCCGTTTGATTGTAATAATAATTACATTTTTGTTTTGTTATGTAACGTAGGTAACTCAAGTGATAGGATCGTTGTACGTCTTCTAGGTTGGCCATCGAGAGAACAGTTTGCGCAGAAAATAATTCAAGCAGATTCGATCGAAGGTGATGATTATGAACGAAAAATAGTCGAAGTGTTAGTCAATGACAATGAAATGAAACATGCTTACATCTATGTGCCGAAATTAAAAGTACCAGATCAGAGTTGGATACGAATTCCTAGTGGAGACTGGCTTCGAAGACCTTCCAAATAAAGACAGACATTTTCTTTTTCTAGATTTCACACATTTTATTTAAATATGTTATTCAGTCTTATCGGTAAAATTATACTCATTGTTCTGGTTCGTTTACATATACTGATCTACTCATAAATTCTGCTCTTGTATCCCTTGTAGGCTTTTCTTATGCCTCCTATTAGTGTATTTCTTGCTCGAAATAAAATATGCTCATGGATGGTTAGTTTAAACATTCTTTTAACAATGATCGGCTATGTACCAGGTAGATATCTATTCTTGTTTTGCATACAAGATCATTTTCTGAACATATTCGAAGGTGTCATTCATGCAATTATTGTAATCTGTTGCTGTTCACGTTAATGATTTCTGTTCAGTTCTCTCATTTATCACATGAATTTTTACATTTAAACGAAAAAAATGAATATGATAGGTGTTACATTCTATACTCCTATTGAATATATATGAACGTCATTCATTGTCAAGTACGGATATTGATTCTGTGCAGCACACTGTCCAATGAAATAAATATGAATGTCATGTGTTACGGATGAATTGTTCCTCCTATTCTTGGTTTACATTTTTTTTTATTTGAAAATTATATTTCACTGAACGAACTAGAATCAGAACTAATTGAAAGCAGTTCAATGTTACCTGTGTGCGGTTCTCAACCAATGCTTGTACCAGTCATGCCGCAGATGTTGGTGCCAATGATGCCAGTTCAGCCTGCTCCGATGTGTTGTCCACCGAATTTTATGAGTGCCTGTTTGACGACGACTATGGAGAGCGTGTGCAATTCACGAATGTATGGCCAATTTCGACATGTTCCACGTGAATTGCCCGGTTATCGACATGCACCATTCGATTGGTATCGACCACCGAAACAACGTTTTAATGTCATTCATGAAGATGCCGCAGTTGTGACGCTCGATGGGCCGATGCCCATTGGTGATTTCTATCGCTATTACATCTATGGAGACGATATGGGAGATTATGAATATGATGACTACGAGGATGGAAGTTCGTATGCATCAGCAGACTATGACAACATATCGAGGAATACGATTAACTCACGGCAAACTCGATCTCAAGATGATCAGGAAGAGAGATATTCAAATCTTTCACCGAATCGAGCAAATACATATTCAACACTTGATCCAGCTCGTCGAAGAGCCATGCCACCTTCATCGAACTACCGACAAAATCGTCCAACACCTGCTAATGATGATTTTGATGATGCAGCTTCCGTCAACAGTACCTATGGCAACTAAAAATCCCTCATCTTCTACATTTCGTTCTTCGTTTTTATTCCTTATGCAACAGAAACAAAAATAAATTCTTTATGCATTAACCGAGCTTATATATAAGTCCGGCAATGAACAACTCCATCGATGTTGTGTTTTGATGCTTAGATCGCAACTACTTCGGTATTTAGGTGTCAGTCGATCGATCGCTTCAATTTTCGGCAAAACAACTGAATCATTATTTGCACAGCCAATGAGACGTGTAAAAGGTCGCAATTGTTCGGTCTTGCGATACTGAATCTGACGAAAAGAATGATTGCGATGGTGATGATAATGATGACGATGATGATACTGTTGTTGGCAGTGTAGAATTCGTCTTATCGTACGTCGACATGCTTGCCGATATCGTCGAGAGTACAAATGATAGAATATCGGATTAATAGATGCACCAAGAAAATAGAGCACTCCACTTATAAAGTAAAAAATAGTTATGGCACGTTGCTGAATGGTAGTGAGATGATTGTGATGTAGACTACTCGTAATTAATCGTTGAACATGAAATGGCGCATAACAGATGATAAAAGCAATAACAACCGCAACTAAACATCACAGAAAATAGACAATGGCAACACATCATCAATAATGCAATCACAGTGCCTGATCATAGAAAAATGTATTTCGAAAAGAAGAATGTCGAGTAACATAAGAGTTTTCGAGTTCATGAAAGATTAGACATTTTTATCTATTTACTATAGGACAAAAGGAGTTTTTAACATCAACGATAGTTGCATGGCTCTACCGCATCTTAAATAACCCTTCTGAAATATCACTTCTCTCATCCAATAACATAAGCATCAGATTTTGTTTTGAACAGATAATTAGTTCGACTTAACTTTGTAATCGAAGTCGATCGATGTATTCAATTGAAACCGTTCCGCGTCATTCCTACCTGTGAATAGACTACTCTCTTCTGTTTCTTTTCTAATTGTCTCATAATTGAAGCTCTCCTATATCGAACATGGCATAAAAGGAAGCATCAACGTCTATAGATAGAAAAACATCGAGTTTTAATAAGGAGATTAATGAAGATAATTATTCAATCTGATCTTGAACTTATAAAAATATTTGTGTCTGAAAATAACTCGAATTAAAAGAGCACGACATAATAACCAAGTGAGCATTTGCTTATTCTTTGTCGTAGTCACGATCATGAATCCTTTTGAAACAGTAGTGTCTACTTAAGTAGAATTATACGAGATTCTAACTACTTACAAAGCATTTTAAATGCTGAGATTTTCATTGATGGAGTTGGATTAATTGAGCCAGGAAGAGAACTTTTGTTAGAGCGCAGGATCGACGAGTGCCGAATTAGTATTGAAGACGTTGACGAATGTCGTTGACATTTGGGATTCACATTGTCACACTCAATCTTTTGTAAACATCTTGGTGACGAACAAGATTCCGTTCCGCTGGATTTTGACCATCGAATTCGATTAATTAAACCAACTGAATACAAGCGTTGTGCCATCAATGCATACAAGAAACAGAGAATGAATGCGGGCAAGACGAAGAATACTATCGCAGATATATGAAAACATATTTGAATCGAAGAGCGCAAGTCGACATTAAACCTACAATCATTATCGATTCGTTCGATGAAATGAAAGTATGGAATAGAAGACGTTGCGGCAACGAACCAAATGAGAAATTCGATTTTAATAGCACGTCGTGTAGTTGAATGATAAGACGTATGTAACGGACGACAAACTGCTAAATAACGTTCAATAGTAAACGCGCTAGAAAGTGTCAAACAAAGAAGATGAGATCTTCACACATTTTCATTTCTTTACCTGATCGTTAGAATCGATGCATTCGTCGATGTTTCAGCGAGTAGACTCCGAAGTTTACAGCCGATCTTGTTCCATGGAAGTTGGATGCGCAAAAACTAAAACAAATACGCGAATCTCGACTATCGTCTTATACTAAAAGTTTCCTACCGTAATTTCAAATGGTAAACTAATAATTAACGGTAAAGTATCACTAATAGCTAAATTGAGGAGATAACAATTGGTAACTGTATACATTTCTCGATTTGATAGCATGACTATGATAGTGAACAGATTATTGACAATTCCAGTACATAGAATTGGAATGTAAATCAATCCTTGGATAAAGATGAGTTTATGCGAGAATTCGTCACCGTTATTAGTTGTATAATTGGTGGTATTCATTTTAAATAGATGAGGTTGTCATTCAATAAAGCGAACAACTGTCGGAGAGTTGTTTTTGATCCCACAAAACAAAAAAAGAAGAAGGAGAAGAAAAGGAAAAAGAGGCAGGCGAGCTATGTGGAAACAAAAAGAGATTGACAGAACACATGCGAGACAATTCAATCAGCCGAGGAGAGAAGTGCAAAGCAGCACGTCATTTACGTTTTGACTTTCTATCGTAAGAAAAACTCGTGTTTGCTTCAATGAAAATAAAAGTAGACAAATTGCTGTAACGTCTCCGAACAGGAAGTACTGGCTGGTCTTATATTGACTAGACTGGTGAGAACGGGTTTCCGAGGTAAATAAATATCAACGGAGTTCGAAGACACTCGATCCTTTAACTGGGACAAGTCTTTGTCATAACATGATAAATATTATTCTTATATTAATGAGACAGACTCCAATCTTGAATAACTTGCTTCGCGACGCGCGAGACTATTGAAAGTATGACAATGAGTGTTCGGAATTTTATAACTATCTGCTTGCATGCAGATGCACGAGGAAAACGAAGGTTTTACGAAATCTGCTCGAGGGAAGTCGAACTTGGCCAGTTGGATTTAATCAAAGTTCAAAGTTATTCTAATATCCAGATGATAAAATGAACTATTCTCAAGTGCATATTCTCGATGATGAGAGGCCAAATCAATCTCCAAGTGGTTACTGTCGAGTAATAATCTCATCTATTATTTTGCTATTCACACTAATCCTTTGAAAGCATTGTTTGATCAGACACAAAAAGAAATGTATGAAATAATTTATTTCAAGGACAAAGCAGAAGAGAACTCTTTCTAGTTGATTTCAAGCAAATATTGCCGTTAATTGTTGTTCACCACCAAGGTAAACTATTTTCGGTTCGTATGAACATTCATCCGATGTTGTCATTGGCGAACTATCATTATCGTCACTCGATGAAAGTTGAACATTAGCATGAAACGCGCTATAAGTTACATTATCATAATCACTGATCGCTGGTAGACTCATTGGATGTTGCTTGGCGCAGATTGAACTCATTGGTGAATGGTAATGTTTTTTCCACCGTTGCCGACGTAATATGTATATACCAATTCCTAGAATGGCACTTATCATGAATATAATTAAACATGAGACGATAATGGAAATTGTAACAATATTCATCGAAATTGATTGATAGAATTCATTGGTGATCTTTTGACAAGTTCCATGTACACATAGATTTCCTAATGGACATCGAAGNAATCTGGCTAGTCAAACAGAAACATTTGATGATGAGATCAAGCTAAAATAATAATACTGAGAATAGTAGCTATGATCGATTCTCTTTCCACGTGTGCTCATATATATATATATACACACATCAGACAGCAATGAGCACTGTTATGTGCTTCATTAAACAAATATATCACAGTATTAGACAAAACAAGAAAATTAGCGTGTACTTCTCTGTTCGAAGAGGAAAACTTTCTCCTTTGGCTCACTTCACTGAGAAATAGAAAGCTAACAAGGACAAAGCAATTCTCATTCTTTTTTTTCAATCCCGGAAAATTCATAAAGTCGAGAATTGACTTGTCCTTGGAACACAACAGAAGTAAAGATTACCAACTGAGAAATGCAGATGGATCATTTCATTCGCACTCATTTCTTTTCTTGTATGACTGCTGACTGGTCTGTCATTCATCTCGTTCGTCGAATAAGACACGATCATGCACATTAGTTACATCATACATTTGTGAAACGCAAATGAACAACTATTCATACTCTCTTTTGTTCATTAGAATGACACGTACTATTCATCTCTCCTCTTACCTATGTTTTCTACTTGATAAGAATGCTTCGTTTGAAACAGAGCTATCAATATCGATCCTACATATTGACGCAATGATTATTTACGTTTGTTCTTTCTATCAGAGCGAATCGTAGCTAAAAAAAGTTGTTGATTTTACTATTGCTATTTTCTCTTCTTTTCTTTTCCTAACATCGTTGTCGTACCGGTGCAAATGATTACATAACTTTTGCCTAATTCTCTCCGTCGTCTTCGTTTCTCTTCCCTATTGAACACTACCATTAGCGATCTTCCAAACATTTTTTCCCGTTATTCTTACGCCTTTCCTTCTTCTTCTTCTCCTGCTCTTTAATATATATATAACTTGTAAAGACCTTGTAATGCTTCTCTTCAACGAGAATTGTTCTCAGGCATCTATTGTTCCATTTTCCAGAACACACAATCATGACATCAAAGCCTAGCAAGTGAAGTTCGATTTCCAGAGAATGTTCTCCCAGTCGTCAACGACCTCGGCACACGCACGCCTCAGAACAGTGTCTTAACTCATGTTCAATGACCAATCGATTGACGATAGACGGAAGTAACTGATTCTTTTCTAACATTTCCCTCCTGATCATTGACGAGCAGAATAAAAATGTCTTGTGTAAAGTTTAGCAGGAGGATTCGCGCTCGAAGGCATGAACATTATCAAAGACAAACAAAAAAAAAGGAAAGTATGCAGCTCGAGGCAATCAACAATTGGAATAATTATATTTTATCGTTGAACATAGGAAAGTAAAGGTCGATTTGATTATACATTTGTTCGAGAAAATTGTGCAGTAATTTGCGCGAGAAGAAATCTTATTCGATGTACATTTGAATGGCAAATGAGTTGAACACTTCGCATATATTGCCGAAAGAATCATTTGATTAGGATTGGAAACGATTGCAATATTGATCTTGTATAAAGAACTGAAATAACTCTCAAGAGAATTCGATCAATGAGAGAAATATTGCATTATGCGTACTGGGAACACTTCTTGGATACAGGTTCATGGATAACTGTACGAATTAGATTCTCAACAGAACGCCCAATTTTTCTGGTGTTGAAAAAAAGTGATAAGATTTATCTAAGCATAACGGTCTCGTTGTGAGATGGGTGTTGCGGTCCCAAGCAGACAGGGTTTTCGAAAAACGCGTTTCCACGATCAAAAAGTGTTCTTTACACCATGAAAACGGCGTTTTTAGCGTGTAAAGAACACTTTTTGATCGTGAAAACGCGTTTTTCGAAAACCCTGTCTGCTTGGGTGCGGTTCGAACGAGTCAAGACAAATTAGCGTGGTTCTCGAAATACGACTACTTCAATTAGAGAGAAGAGTACTCGCTGATCGTCAGACAATTTGAGAGTTCTCTCTACTTCTGAAGGTGTTCTTGTACTCTTCAGAACACTTGAAATCTATTTAAAAACTGTAACAACAGTAAATGCTCTACTTATTTCCAAAAATACCAAGATCACAGTTTTCTACGTAGAACAAACAAGAAATACAAAATCATCGTTGGTATTAACCAGAGACATTCGTATTCAAACGGGATTTCTTCACTCAGTGCAATTTTTCATCCGTACACGCCTACCTGCACGTAATACCATTTCTTCGCGTTTGCACAGCATTCAGTCAGTATCCATTGACTTCCATACTACGTTTATGAGACGGCATCTAATAGAATTACACGGAAATATTGGCGAAACAAACTCAATGTTTGCTTGTATATATACATATTTGAAGTGCTTAAAACATATGTCAATAGCACTAACGGTTAAACCTTGTCTAGGCAAAGGCTACCGATTAGACGTACTTGACTGACTTTATTAATAGCATCAATCAATCAGAACCAATAATTATTAATACAAACAGAACTGTTTTAAACTATCTGCACTGTTTCAATAATGTCCTATGTTTGGTGGAATCGTCGTTTCCAGGCCCGAATCGATCAGGGATTGTTACATACATGTTGACCTTTCGACTGACACTTATACAAACAAGTTCATCATACTTGACAGACAACAGAACAATGCCGTACCTGTTATTTTATTAACATTTTCTATACAAACATAGTCTTGCACTGACTTGATGTTTAATCAGGGGAGAATCGATTGAGTAACCGTTGTAACGATTTCAACAATCCATTTATTCATTAGCTAATGAGGATTTCAAGAGTAAGAGAAAAAACAACGACAGGATTTTCTATGCAGTGACATTCTTTTATCTTGAAAAAAAAAAGAACTAGCAGGTGGTTATTTAATCATCATTAATAAAAGTTTTTCTTTCCGGTGAAAAAATCCTTTCCCAGATTACATCGTGACTGAATAACAGAAAACTAAATATAACATCATTAGTTGACAAAAAGTTGAGGATACTGAAAGTTATCCATGTGTGTTGCAGTTGACAACTTCTCTCTCGATGAGTTACGTGTGTTGAGTACTTGTTCCAGCCGTTGATTGACTTTTATTTGCTAAACGAAAAAGTGATATTGTTGATCAGCAACGAGAGTGTTTACTTTTTCATGAGCGAGAGACTTCAATTCATGAAATCGTTTCGAACGAAAGTCTTTGAGCACCGAAGAATTCTCATATATCGTCGGATTGATTGATTCATTTCGATTTTCATTATTCTAAAACATATTTGCTAATTATACATCTATTTTTATCCTTGGCAGACTCTTCTCTTACGGTGAGATCTACTTGAATGCTTGCGGAATCGTCATTTTCCAAGTCGTTCTGATTTTCATTGTCGGGAACATCAGATTCTATAATATGAAAACGCATTCCCAATTCAATTATTGCAGATGACATGGAAAAGAGCAGAAAAAGCTAAAGTTACTCTCGCATATAGGAAAAATGATGAATGTGCTTTTCTCGTGTTCATAGTGGCTACTAATATGTGCATGAAGAAGATTAAATAGAAATAAGAGCAGCTCATACAGAAATTTTTTCTCTTCCTATATGAGATTTCCTTTTGTTCTTATTTTCCTTTTCTTTTTCTTGCGACAAACGAATGCAAAAGGAAAAACACTAACAACGACAATTCAGTTCACATATCAACATAAAAAGAAGAAGAGCAGGAGAAAAGAAGTAAATAAAACATACAAACACACACTGGAATATCACGACAACGACCACGACGAGATTCAATCATGTTTGTATTTCACTTGATCTTCTTAGCTTTGATCAGTCTGATCGGAATTATATTCAATTGGCTGTTAATCTTAGCTATTCAACGGAAAACTTATCATTACCATCAAGAATCTCATCGAATCCCAAGTTCAACAACGAATATATCATTGTTAAGACAAAATCCATCCGTCAACGGTCATATGATTCGCCCGCCCTTACTACCTGCTCTACGCTCGTCAATCTCGACATTTGATAAGTACATTCTCGCGTTGTTAATCAATGATATATTCGTTTGTAATATCGTTATTCCACTACGTTTCATCGACATTTCTCAAGGTTTGCCGTGTGTATTTCTCTGTTTCATATTGAAATTTTTCGATAAACTAACAACAATCATTGAAATCATTGTTACTAGCCTACTAGTCATTACATCGGTGGCATTCTTCTGTAAAAAACATATATCCACAACTAAATTAAGTTTTTTCTCTCTATTAATCATGACACCATTGCTCATTATGTACTTGGCCACGACATTAACTCAACTTGATATTAATGAATACGAGTATGAACAACGTCCGCCATCCTGTAAACAAATATTTATCTATATTACTATTTCAACCTATCGAACGTTGAACATGATTTGTTGCGTTGCTACTTATTTGATTATCTTCGTGCAGTTTCTTTTGCTTATTCAAATGAAATGGTCGATCAAACGATACAAACGAAATAGCTTGAAAAATATCACTGAAGCCGCCAATCTAACTCGAAGTGTTCAACAAGAAATCTTATTATATGATCAGGTAAGAACATGCCATCGAGTTCTATGACGTCGAAGAAAACATGCTATTCTCAAGGGAGATAAACTATCAACATGATTTTTTTTTTGTAAATTTCAGAATAATCTTGAAAACATCAGCCGCCGTTCAATGTACACGCCTCCAACACATAATGTCTCACATGCTACATCGATAGCGACAGACATGACGCCCACTACCCAACGATCATTTCAAGTATTTGATTATTTAACTTATTTAACCATCATCGAAAATAGTCATACATTAATGAAATCCACTCATCTTCTTCTGCTGATCTATGCTCTCGTTCATATACCCTATTGGCTCTATGAGCTGACTACGATACAATGGTCGTACACAATTAAAGACATTTATCTGCTGTGCCATGTGCTAAAACCATTTTGTTATATGTCAACTAATGAAAAATACCGTTTTCACATCGTAGCAATTCTGCAATGTCAACCGTTTCGTATGTTACCGAATATTTTACGACGTCGGTCACGTGTGATGACATTGAACAATCCAACTAATGTGTCTCCGAATCTAAGTATTTATAATAATTGTTAACTAACCTGAATCGTAATTTATAGTACGTTGAAATCGTGATAAATCATAATCCGATGCTTTTAGTGTTTGAATAACTATTTCTTCGGAAAATAAACATTCCTTTGGTATTTCTTTAGATGAAGTCTCTCTTGTCGAGGAATGAAAGGCATTCGGCGGAAGTAAGTACGGTGCACGCTGTTCACGATGAGAAATCACCTAAAATAGAGTTGGATAAATTGAATGATGGCGAATGTTAATTTGAAGAGATTGAACTAAAACGTTTATAATTAGTTGTCAAAAACAGCAGAGCCTTTAACTTACGTCATCAACGTAGCGTGAGAAGGTGGTAACTTTGTATAATTTGGATAGGGTGTTAAGGAAAGCAGCAATTAACGCGTGAATACAATAACAAGTTGTTGTCGAAAGTTGTTTGGATTCTTCTTTGGGAGTTACCAGAATTTGTTTCTAAAAAAAAACGCTGATGACGTCTCGATGTACTTTCCAGTTCGTTGAAGATCTACTTGAATTTCTATACAGAAATGGATCATATCAACCAGAATATCTTTGTCATCATCTTCAAAAATAATTAAACTCATCAGACAATGGATTGTATAGAAAATATCTTTGGTGTTATTGTCCATTAGTAGACAATCATAAAGTTGAGAAAGAAATTGTGAACCGTACTGAAAATCAAAGTTGCTTGTTCAATGTTCGAATTGAAAGTGTAAATTACTTTTTTCATGAATGAAATATCAACGAGTTGAGTCGGTTTTGTCATCGCTGGTAAATTTAATTGAGCAATATCTTTCGATATTCTTCGAATAGAGAAGTTGATTATTTACGAGTTTAGATCGAATGGAAAGTTTATACCTGATTTTACGCAATTTATGAGCATAGTGTCGTTTATCGATGAGTGAAACGAAGATTTGCAGGACAAACCAGCGAATTTCTGCCGTGGGAATGCGCATTAGTTTTAGTAACGGATCGAATAATTGATGAGGAAACGTTGTTTCATCGTTTTGTATCGATTGATAAGTTACGACAAGCTAAATTTGAATGATCTATTACAAAGCGATAGATAAGAAAAGGTTCACAACATACTTTTTGTATTGTTTCGAGAAGTAGCAATTGAAATTGGATATTCGCATCTCTGAAATAGAGTTTCGTTGTCTTCCATTCGAATAGGAATGACAATTACCTACCGGATGCGTTTGGTTTGCTCTTTATATTTATAATTCAATGGCAATAATGAAATCAGAATGTTATGCATGATTTCGATCATTTGAAAATCAGGTAATTTTTCTGTAAAATCTCCTGATAAAATATGCACGACGAAAATACAGGTTGCTAGATTAGAAAAAAAGTCCTTACGAATGCCATCGATGATTGCATTTTGGAAATTTTTTTCATGTTGAAAATCTACTGATGCTTCGGATAATTTGCTTCCGGTGTAAAATGATTTCTCTAGACATCTTAGTAAACGTGATACTCCAGTAAATATTGTTGAACCTAAAACAGCAGACAGCATAAGGAACGCAAACGTATTTGTCGATCTCCATCATACGAGCTTCGTTGTTCGTTGCAGCGAAAACTAAACATTGATGAATTACATTCATAATCGGAGTTCTGACATGTTCAGTTTCCTTCTTTTCCAAATGATTCAGCAGCAAATCAACAATTATATAGCTATTATGATTCTAAACAACAAATAGAAACCGTTCGAACGTATGCTGTCAGATGAGGTACCTTAATGGAGACCATTATTGCAGAAAAGATATAGAGTGGAAAATCAACTGGCGTCCATTGATTGTGGTCATCTAGATAACTAAACAGAGACAATGAATGTTATTCAATCGCGTGTCGTACGTGAGAATAGGATGAAAACAAGCAGACATGTTATTCATATGCGTTCGGCTAAATAAATCTCGTAGTATGGTATCAGCCAGAGAAGAAAGATCATCTTTAGTGATTTTATCAGTGGCGATAATAGCGTGATCATCTGAAACTGTTGTCGTTTGATTGGCTGATTCCTGTGTTTGATGAACATTGCGTCGTTCCATATTGAATAAAATTGAAGGAACAATTTGATTCATGTGTACCCAAATATTATTGTGCAGATCATCACTAGCTGTCTTTCGTATCAATGCCTGGTGACCACGGAGACCGAGATATCGAAATCTTAATAGAAACGTGAAGGAAAGATCGTGAAGCAGCTGAACACGTACTTGATTTCGTCCTGTGGAAAGTTATTATGACAAAGTTGCGTGAAACGATCAACGAAAAATTCGTAATCTCGTTGATAATTTGGTGCTTCGATGCGGATCTCGCAGAATGCTTCGAACTTCGAAAGAAAATGACATGTGCTCTTCGATCAATTGTCACTTACCGAAACAATGACGTGTTCAGTTAATTCTAAATCATTTCTCTCTTCTAATACTGAATGAAGTGTTACCAAATACCAATCAATAAATGTATTCAACTGTTGGTAACAGGATTTCATCGTGTCAGTCATTGCAGTTATCCCAAGAATGACATATCTAGACGAGCAAAGACTTTTCATACAGTATTCGATGAAAACTTATTACACACGGTCGATTTCGATGTCGTAAATAACGTGTAATCTTTTCCGACATGTATCGAAACGACTTATCCAATTTTTCCGGTTTATGTACAGCATAAAATCGTAATCGCTCCAAATTGTTCTTATCGGGACTATGCTAAACATATGAAATCAGACACTACAAATCAACAAGTTCATCTGCAATGTACTTGTGGATTTTGTGAGAAGATATTATTGACCAATCGTTTGTATCTGGGCACCAAATGGCGACCGCAACAAAAGCAATTATTACAATAGACAGACATCGATATGTTTCACTGAGGAGAAGAGAGTAATAGTAAATATGGCATGTTATCTGCAAAGACAAATAATGTTCGTAGATGGTAGATAGGTGAGCTTATTGTAAAATTTTGACGAGATGACGCTAACGTTTGTCAACGATACATTATTGCTTGCAGTAGGAAGTTGATTTCAAAGAATCTTTATTATGAGATTAGAAGAATTTCGAAGGTTAAGAAAAAAAGAAAAAGAAAAAAAAACACGTGAACTAAGTCTAAACAGGAGGAGATATTTTTTTTGCATTGTAAACAAAATAAATAGAAATGAAAATGAGATAATCTCCCTAATCGCGTTTCTTTCCGTCGACTCCTTTTGATGATCCGTCATTGTTCATCATCTCTTTTTTCGCATTCATCATTCCTGCTGGATTGTTCACCGACGACGTTGCAGCTGGTAGAGCTGCGTTCTGTGGTGCTGGTAAACTGTTCGATACAGCTGCACGTCGATATGCATCAGTCTAGAAAGAACAAAGACGAACTTGACATTCTTTTGTTTCGAAAATCTGAATACAAACAATTAGTTCTGTCCAACTGTTGAATAATAAGCCAGATGTGAAATTTTCAAATGGCATAAACGGATCATATTGTTTGAAAAATGACGTTATAACTCGAACATAAATAAACATTGACGCAATACATAAATAGATTAATTCATGTTCAAATTTGAGAATTTGTAAATGAGATAAGAGAAAGATCGACGATGAAAGGAAACATGCTTTGGTAATACTAAAAATAAAATCCGAGTTCTTCAGTTTCAAATGTATTAATAATCTTTCAGCTAAATCATAGAAAACTATTTTGCAACATATCAGCACGTCGTCACTTCACAGAAAATATCAACTTAATGACCTTTAGGACATCTTCTTATGTATCGAAAGTTATAGTCATCAAAGAATAGAAGGTTATTCGAATGGCATTGTATTATTAACATTTTCTTCTATGATCATCCGACAGATACGACTAAACCTCGAAGAATAATTACTATTCCAACTTGACAGATTCTTCAATGGTCTCATTTTGTACTTCTCACGATGTTTTTAATGTAATTAACGAGCATAAGCTATCATAAATAGCCATACTAGACTATATACACTCCATTGTTGTTTTTCTACACTTACAATGATGGAAAAAGAAATTCATGATGTGTAGGTAACCAAATACCTCGAATGAATCGGTCGACTAGAGTCATAATTGACATACCACAGCCTAAATAAGCTTATTTGTTTGATCAATTTTCCTCGTCATCAAGAGTATCGATTACCTCGAATAGCACCAATGAGTATAATAACAACATAAGCTTCGGGATATATGACTATCGTTGAACGCACGCCGTCGTAGATTTTTCTTGTTCGATAGAGTTCTTTTCCAATGCCAAGAACAAGACGAATAGGTAAACAGCGTATTAATCGAACTAATAAATCCAATGGTGAATAAAACACGCAGTACCAGCAGATCGTTGCTAATAGTAGATGCTGATGATGAAGAAAATCTTGTACTAGACTGTCACCCAGTAGAAAATTTGATAGAATCGTATTGGAAAAACATAGTAACATCGTTGATAACCAACATGACAATGGATGACGACGTGTAAAATTCTGCGTAACTAAAATCAGACACCAAAATATCATAGCAGACATTCGCGTCCGTCAGTCGATCAGGGGGTTGTTATAACACAATTATTAGAGAGCTCTTTGATATCTCAACAAAAACAAATATTGTTAAACTACATTTCAGATCTGATTGAATGAGAAATCTATTGAAATAACCGACTTTCTGATGTTACGTAAGAGACAATAACATGTTGTTCTTCTTCAACTAGAATTAGCTAGCGAATGGAGAATGTTTTAATCTAAGATGTAAAACAGTTTGATACTCGTGAATTTTGTCATAATAACTATATTTATATTGCGTCATACATCGAACTCTGCTTGCTTAAGCAGTTCCGAGGAGAAGTACCAAAGTGTATTCTTACCTGTTGGATATTGTTGGATGTCGTCTCGTACGTGTAGAGCAGTTAGCAAGTAATGGCAAATATCGAATACTGGATACAATCTCAATCGTGATAGTTGTGATCCAATATCAATCAAAACTTCTTTATTCATTGTGTTCAGGTTCTTTTCTCTTTTGAGATGTCACCGGCTCATTCAACACGAGAACATTTATCTAAAAAGAAAACGAACATTATCAAAACTCACATGTTAGGACTTTCTCTTCGACACATGTTTTTGCTTCAAACAAAACTTTCTCATCATCTTTCGAACGTTTCAGCAGAATGACACTTTCTCCTTCGGCACGAATATCATTCATTAAATTCAATACACCTTGACAACAAATGACACCATATCCAAGTAAATCATTCCGTTTGCCAAGTACATCAAATGCACGTCGAACGGCATAATGAAACCAAGCTTGTGGCAATGAATATGTTTGCAAATGTTCGCTATCCACATCATTTGGAACATCCGTGCTTGCATCATAACCAGGCCATGGCATGTTCCAATCACCAGTGTTTAATGCAACAATAATAAAAAGAAAACGCCGATGCGAGTTCAATTCTAGCCGATCGTATTCATTGTAAACTTCTGGCATCCAACTATCAGCACATACAAGTACGCCAATATCGATATTTGTATTTGGAATGGAATAAATCGATGGGGAATGTTCGTAACTATGAATGAAATCACTTTCTTCTAACGTTGGATATCGTTTACCGGACTGAAGACAAATTGCACCATTGTTTGGTTGGAAAACATATGACATATTGTATAACTTGTTGTCATTGGAATCATTATAGGCAAATATTGAGCCAGCAACAATAGTAGAGTTCGTTTCTACCGCTAGTTCGCTGAACAATTGTTTATAAATGGAAAACGTTCGACGAGCAAAAAGAGTCAACCATGACTGACGAAATATACTCGCCCAGGTTTTACTCGACTGATAGTTCTTATAGATTTCTTTCATAAACAATCGTAAATGAGTTGCTAATGTATATGCAATAAACAATAAATGATAATTTGCTTTACGATTGTTCGAATTGAAAAAATATTCACGTAAGAATTTCGGCATTGGCACACACATATAGTACAGCCATGTTCCTGTACATTCTGGAAGAATGACTAGAGTCGGTTGCCGAATGCGTTCTTCATTGGACGGAATCTGCGTTGTAGTCGATCGTGTTTTGAGGCCAAGACGTATCCGTTGTAGAAGATATTGCTTAAGGATTGGGTAAGATTGATAATGGTATTGAGTCAAGTATGTTTGTATACAAACAATTTGTAATGTTGCTTGTTTTTCCATGACAATCTGAACAAATAATTTGTTCGTTTTGACCTTGTATCAGTGGAAAAAACGGAAGATATTTGCTTGCTATTGACGTCGATTATTGCTATGTAGTATTCTCTCTAACCTCATTATTTTCTTTTCTTCATGTGCAATGACGACACAGAAGAGTTTTCTTTTTTTTTCTCTTCTTCTTCTTCTCCTTTCTACTGATATCGTCTTGAGGTTGTTGATAAAAGCGAACCGTGGAAAAAGAACAAGATGATAAATGTATATATGGAAAGATAGATCCACGGAGCAGAGAATTCTTTCAGTGCTGGTAAATATTATGACGAAAGAGGGAGTCACAGATAATTACAAATGGATGGATTTGATCTGATCGAAAAAGAACCGAGCCTCGATTTTTGTTGATTTATTTACAACACTTGAATTATACGATTGCGAATTAAAAAAGTGACATGATTACACTTGATGGGATTTCATTGAAATCTTCAGTACCAGCCAAACAGAATTTATGATCACCAGCAGCGACTGAATGCAAGTTGGATTTATTAGGAAATTCGATATTAGTGTTCAAATGACCTTGATAGTTAAAATTACGATGAATCGTAGAGTACTCAAGCGAAATGATATCGTCGATATTCTATAACTCACTCGATTAGTTCCTATAAATAAATAGATAAATATGATATATATCAAGATGTGTCTAAGCATTTCGAAACAAAGCTGACAGTTAACGAGGCTGACATTGTTTGACGAACCAGCAGTTGAAATCGAGAATTCTGATGGATTGTTAACTGTAAAAATAGCTTTTCCTATCGTATCTTCGATTTTCTCTACCAGAAACATTCGAATTGTTCAACGGTAGCCACTGGATTTAGCGCAAGTAAACAATCAGCATGCCATAGAAGCAGAAAGAAGAAGAGAAATGTACTGATGAGCACTGCGGATCCAATAACTTGAACACCATGGAGAAATTTTGAACAATCTACCATGAACGAACATAAAACAGAAGAGATTTCTTTAGCCTTGAGCGCTTTAATATCTCTTGATTGAATTATCACTAAAAATTTCCTTTTTTTTATTACATATGAAAGATAAAACGGATGTGCATTGACCTCCTTCTCTTCTTCTTCTTCTTCTTCTTCTATTCGCTTTGTTTGTTCGTTTCATCTAGCAGAACATGCACTCAAGGATTAAATTGCCGAATGCAATTAGCATGTGGATTAAGTAACTCTCGAAAGAAGATGCTATTAAGACGAAGAATAAGAATAGCTCACATTTCGAATTTTTAACAGAGAGAGTTGCGTGAATAGAAAATAAAAACCAATGTACGTTTAGTTTCCCGTCTACCACCAATGATCATAGTTGCTGATGATGTACAGATTCACTACTCGTTGAGTTAGCACCTAGGAAAGATATTACTATCGAAAAAAAAGGCCTGTATCTGGTAAAATCGTGTACCAAGAATGATCTTTAGACATTCACGTCGGCATATCTTAATACTATAATGAACCGAATATAAGTGGATTAAACAGTATGTCTTGATCTACAAATGCTGGCATAAGTTTTTTTTTGTTTATTATGAGACTACTGACGTGAAAAGTTATTCTACTGGATAACGAGTGTGTCGCTGACATACGTTCTAATAAGTGCAATGAAAATAACACAATTCTTTTCTTTTCTTCTCTTCTCTTTTCCTGTGCGCTCTATTGTTTGTATGTACATTTTCCTTCGTTTGTTATCATTACCCTCATTGAACATAC
Source organism: Adineta ricciae (assembly GCA_905250025.1). Lineage (NCBI taxonomy): Eukaryota > Metazoa > Rotifera > Eurotatoria > Adinetida > Adinetidae > Adineta > Adineta ricciae. The sequence continues at coordinate 63,116 of CAJNOJ010000258.1, forward strand.
GGCTATAGTATTTCTCTAGAATATTCCTATGTGCTAAAATGGAACAACAATCGCAATCAACGACGCCGTATGTTTAGTATTTGTTTTAGAAATACTTTTTCTTGACTGAAAGCTTTTTTAGGACGATTCCAATAACGAATAGGTCGAGGATATGTTCATCGCCTGTTCGTGTTACATGTGAAGTGTTTCTTTTACTGTTACTTTTTGCACCTTTTATTGTGTTCATAACCAAATGGCCAAGTGTAGAACATATGATCCAAGGAAAAGTTCTTGAAGTAGATCAACATTGCTCAAACGAAACCAAATTTCATTTCTTCTTCTCGGTTTTCTAGAAAACACGTTTAGCCCCACTATCCGATGGCAATGAAAGTTGGACAAACCCTCCCATTACGACTTTACGTGCGTATCGTTTGTTCAATGTAACGAACTATATGGATATCATGACGGATACAAACAATCCGACGTTGAATTTTCAAGAAACACTACCATTTATGTACAAGTAACGACTGAATCATTTTGACGAGTGGATATTAGAAAATCGACTTCATTTGTGTTCTAGGGTTGTTGTGAAGAAGAATAATCCGAAATGGTTTGATAACGACACGAAAATTCATTATTCGATCGAACGTATATTCACTCGCTATGGTGAATATAGTGAAGCTTTGCTCGGGCAAGAAGGTGCCTTCGTTGATATTCTTCGTGTGGTGAGTCGAAAATATGTGTGACGCAGGAAATAAAAATCTCGATTTTCGTAGATGTTTCGAACGAAATTCGGTCGAGTTGCCGATCCCGTTTTTTACATTCTTGGTGGAAACAATGCATTTAACTATTCGAAAGCTATTGACAAACTCGAAGGTTATATCTCTCCCATATTTGCTGCAATCTCATCACGAATGCAAGGACCAAACAAAGACAAATATGGATTTATCTACCGAGTAAAGATAACATTGAATACGAATAACTTTTATGTTTCGTTCTTGTTCATCTAGTATAACGGAACGAATGGTTTCAACTTTACCATTCAAACTGGCATTGATAATTCTTCGATAAAAGGACAAATGCTCAGTTTCGAAACTGAATAGTAAGGAGTTGATTCGATATACAAACAATGGTTTGATATCCGTCATTTGTTGTTTAGTACACCATTTAAAACGAAAAGTCAAGATTGGCAAACGGATATTTTCGGTGAGAAGGAGATTTTCTATCATGATTGAAAAGATCCTCATGTTTCCATTTCAGACGGGTTGACATTTCCACCATTGGGAAATCCACCGAATCGAAAAGTAATCAATGTATTTCAGCCAGATTTTTGCCGGTTCGTAGAAATTACATGAAGAATTTCGTCTAAGATTTTCTACTATATTTCAGACCTGTGCAACTTCGTTACAACCGAACCGTGTCCAAATTTGGCTTTGAAATGTTACATGAATATGTTTTGAAATTAGTCGATGTTGAAAAGTGTCCACAAATGGATGAAAACTGTCCCGAAGCGGATAAACTCGATATCACAAAATGCCTCTCCGGTATGTCAAAAACGAAGGTGAAATCAATCATTCTTACCAATTTGTCGTTTCATTTCTAGCCGAGATCCCTGAAGAAACGGTATTTTTATCTAAACCACATTTCTATGGACACAATTCGTCGTCGACCAATGTGAATTTTCATCCGAATTTCGATAAACATGAATCAACAATTTACTTTGAACCAATCTCTGGTACACCAGTAAGAGCCCAATTACGTATTCAATTGAGTACCAACGCCTGGATTGATCGTCTGAAACTTAATCCAGACGGATCTACTGAGTATGCTTATTCATTTCTTTACAGCTGATATTGACACTCATTCGTGTTTACCTAGACCAACTCGTACACGTGCTGTTCGACGATTCATTCCAATGATGTGGATCGATCAAGTAAAACATCAATCCCTGATCTTTTGAATCATAACGTGTTTTCACCTTTTCAGACAATTACATTGAATAACGAAACATTGAATCGTTTACAACGTGTCAGTATAATTCTTGAAAAAGGTCACTATGCATATGGTTCATTGAAATTAATTTACATCATCATTGCTTTGCTATCTTTAATTGCCATTGTTGTGGTTTTGGAATTATTCTTTTTCAATCGACAAGTAAGAATTCGATATGAAATTTATTTGCCATTGTTCATTTATTTTATCTGTTCGTAGCGTCGAGCTGATAAACACTTATTGTACGCGCCGAGCAAAGATCAAGAGAAAGAATTGCTACGCCCACCGAAAAACAGCTCACAAACGTAAACAATAGTGAATTGAACTATCCATCTGGTGATACGTATCGTCAAATTTGTTTGTTGACTGTAATTGATGTAGAACATTTCTGTCGAAATCTAAGAAATTTGCTTGTCTGAGCCTTATTCTCATTGTTAATACACTTTTCGTTTTTCTATGTAGATACCTTCAGGTTCTTTTTCGAAAAAAATCTTTTTGATGTGAAATGTTTTTCGGTTGTAAATAAAGGCGAAATACGTTCAATTGTGCTTTTCACATGAATTGCAATTGTTGAACTTAAATATTCATACTTCAATGAGGAATGGGTATAGGGAACAACTGATTCCCATTTGCCCTTGATCTTATGTAAAATTGCATCTGTTTTGTATACATATATGTTATTCTATTTATATTCTAAAATCTCGTCGATGTAAAGAGATTCTCGCAAGAGGGCCAAAGACCTGGCAACTGAAAATAGATTCGATCTGTTCAGTTTACAGGTGATGAGCCTATTTCTTGAAAATCTGTAGAGAGATCAAGTTGACGATGATGAGAAAGGCAAATTGTTCGTCGAATTTCGGCTAATATCGTGCAGGTACACAAATCCTTGCTTTAGTGAATTCTTTATTAATCGTCAGCAAACAAATGTGAACCTGTTCGAAGATTAACCTCAGAGAGCTTCATACTTACTTGCCGAGAAGTGATTTCTGAAAAAAAATGAAGAAGATGAGCTGCTTATATAGTGGTGAGAAGCGAATCTTTACGCCAATGAAGATATTCTTTTGGATAAATAAACGAAGACAGGTTCATTATTGGCATAGTTGACTAATCATCTGTCTTCGAAGATATGCTCATCTTCATTTGACAATTTGTTTACCATTCCGAGTGGAGAACTTTTAATGAGCCGTATCGATCAAGTAAAGTGTCGTACGTGACTGAAAGAAAATGAAGAATGAGCAAAATGAAATGTATATATGCTGGGGCGGTTAGTGAAACTGCTGTTGTATCACTGATGGCATAGTTCATTTGCATATATATACACAGAGGCACCAACTGTGTAAGTTATACACAAAAGAGACGTTCGTCTCAATCAAATTCTGATCAGATTTACCTTCCGACTGATGATTTTCTCGGAGAGCATTGTGTTAGGGATTTTCAATTCGTTTCTTTTACATCGAGAATGAAACAGATGTGAACAAACGATAGACTTCGATATCTCAATTATGATTTTCCGCAAATAATCATTAATTAATACTGTGAGCTAGCGCCCTCTATTCAATTAAAGATGCGTTTTTCGTTTGCTTTTGTTCAATAAAAAGTCGATACAAATTGACATTGAGTTTACGCGTAAAAAAACTTAAACTTTTGTAAATGCAATATGGTCAGTGATAATTGATTATTTTATCAGGTGTATAATTACATTCTTCAAATCTTGATCTTCTCCGTTTATTCGTGTACTTGTTTTTCTGTTAATCATGTTTTCAACGATGGGAAAAACAAGAAAATATTCTTAACTATTTCAATACATTTGTAAAAAAAAAAGAAAAGAAAAGTCCAATGTCTTCAGCTAGAGATGGTCGCCGTTTGGTACGTATCGAGACTAAAATCTTGAATTAACAAATAGATCGAAAAGAAATAATCTAGGCAGAACAATTGATAAAAATAGTTTTTCGTGAAAACGTACGTTCAAGGTTTTCACGATAGTTTTCCTTGAATTTTTCAGCGCACGCGCGAGAAGAAGAATTATACTGACGATGATGCGGATATTTTCTTCGAAGAGATCTTGGAAAAAGGACAAAAATGGAATATTGAACAGAAATTCGCTGCGTCGAATGAATATCAAGGCAAATTTGTCGAAGAGCTCACTGTAGATGGTGAGTCCTTTTCTTTTATCGATAACCAGAGACTGTATTCGAGTTCATCCAGAATTCAACTTGTCATATATTCAACGTACCGGTTTTCCGAACCCGATTGTGATTAAACAACATCGGGGTTTAGGTCTACGAGTCCCTACACCGCGATTTACTGTCCACGATGTTCGAGCGTGTATTGGTTCGCAACGTTTGATCGATGTTGTCAATGTTGATACGCAAGAATCACTGCAAATGACGATGAAATCATGGACGGACTACTACGACCAACCAGCAGAGAAACGAACAAAACTGTTGAATGTCATTTCGTTAGAATTCAGCCACACAGCATTGGAAAAATACATTGAATCACCAACGATTGTTAGTTGCATGAATACATTTTCATATGAAATAGCTCAGTGAGTTTTTCTTTCAGGTACGTGAAATCGATTGGATAACAAATACATGGCCTGAATATTGGTTTGATGTGCAATCACAACTTCAAAAGAATCTCAAACAAGAACATATGTACTATCCAAAGACTCGCAAGTATAACCGACGAATTCAATAGTCTGTTCTTCGAAGTAAACCCTTATTTCATAGATACGTTCTCATGTCAGTCGCGAAATGTTTCACTGACTTTCATATCGATATGGGTAAGTCGATATGCATGACAATTGACTCAATAGAATGAGCTGATGTTTGATTTTCTCAGGTGGATCATCTGTATGGTATCATCTACTGAAAGGAAAGAAAGTTTTCTGGTTATTACCACCGACGGAATCTCATTTACGTTTATATGAAGAATGGATCTTAGCCGGGCGACAAAACGAATGTTTTTTCGCCGATATCTGCGCCTCGAAAGATTGTCAAATGATCGTTCTTGAACCTGGTTGGACATTTTTCCTTCCATCGGGCTGGATTCACGCTGTATATACTCCTGAAGACTCGTTGGTATTCGGTGGAAATTTTCTGAATTCTTTCAAAATTCCAATGCAAATTCAAGTCTGGTCAATCGAAAGAAAAGTTCGCGTACCTGATCGATTTCGCTACCCGTACTTTATCGAAAGTATGTGGTATGTGATTCAACGTTATGTACATCGTTTAACCGGTGTCACGCATATCGCTGATGATTGGTAAGCACTCATACCGAAGTTTTTCCCAATCAGTGAAAACAAACAGAAACGGGACATTGTCAATATGGAGAAGAAAAAAAAGCAATCTTGAATTTCTATTTTTTAGCTTGGAATACGCCCAGAAAGAACAAGAAACAGATGCAAATCAGCAACCTCTTCCAATCGATCCTTCAGGTAAAGATGAAAGAATGAAAAGACGCTTAAGAAGGTTTTTTCTTCCGGGGAAAGATGATTGCTTTTCAAATTGATTCGTTTCATTCAATTTTATTGAACAATATTATTAAGAGAGATAAAGACATCAAACAATAGTAACGCCGTCATCTACCTCTTACATAGAGTTTAATTCTGACTTCTTCTTTTT
>CAJNOJ010000258.1:68729-83639 GCA_905250025.1 Adineta ricciae
TTAACCAAAACACTTTCCCTTCTGGTTTATCTCATATCTGACAATCTTACACATTAGTAAATAAAAGAAAAGAAATCAAAGAAGAATCAACATCAATGAGAACATTGATTTTTGTTGTTAATTTTCTCTTTGTCAAGGAACAGATGAAGAGAATAAGAAAACGCTTGTGTTTGCTAATTAATAAATGAAATCTTTCATTTTCTCTCTCTCTCTCTTTCTTCTCTTCTCTTAGCCAAACTACTACGCATATATTTATTATAAATTTTCAAGTAGCGCCTATGTATTGCACTTGGAAATCTCGAGAAGTAGGTGAAGACCATCAATTTGAAATTCTTATTTGAAATGACAAAAAAAAACTAGAAGGAAAAGAAGAGAATAATTAATACACACTACCGCTATTACAACCTGATCATTCGACGTTCTCGTTCCTTTCTCTCACTCGTCAATCACTTTCTCTCGCTTGTGCAATCACACACACACAATCATAATAATATGTTCTCGCTACACAATGCGCGCTTGTGCCTTGTTCTTTGTTCAAAATTTTCCTTCCCTTTTTTTCTATGCTATTGCTGTCTTCTGATCACTCAAAGAAAAACGAGAGAGAGAGAGAGAGAGACAGAAGAAAAGAAATCTGTGTGCAAATTACTCAAATCTTTTATGAATGAACGCATAGGAGCGAAAAAGGGAAAAACTCGTCGTCTTTTTTCTCTCTCTCTCTCTCTCTCTCTGTCTGTCCTCTGCGCTTTGTTCATTGCTTCGATTTATTTCTAGTTGTATGGAGTTATAGTTCTGCAAAAAAATCTTTATAATTGCAATCGATTAGTACAGACAGGTAGACATATGTTTGTAAATCAAGGCATCCTTTCTCTCTCGATAACTATGATATTTTCTTTCTTTCCTTATTAGTACTCATCATCCTTCTTCGTACTTCGAGAGGTCTATTGTTATTCTGTTCAAATGATGAGCAACAAATAGGAAGCCCTATTGTCCCAATTTTTTCGATATATATATATGATTGCTGTCTTTAGATTTGAAACCTTGTCGAACAAGTCAATTGTTGCTAGTGAACAATAATAATAATAAAGATACTGAACAGACGCATCCACATCTGACCACATTTGAGCTAGACGGTTTGAAAACATTATGTGCTCTCTTACGCAAATTAAAAGACAAATCGATCCCGGAAGATCTTGTTCAGCCACAACAACTGTTGGAATCAATGGAGGTAATGTCAACTAAAGAGAGAAAGTACGAAAAATTTCTATAAGGGGTTAGTTATTTGACCTCCAGTGTACACATAGAATTCTCTCGTTAATATTTCATCTGTTCAAATAATTTTATTTAAAAAATCCGATCAATAAAAAGAACTATGACAATGTCTATAGATCCTCTCAATAGGTATTTACACATCAAATTCACTTGACCTCTCATTCTATTTATTGTCAACCTTGTACTTTAACATAAATATCTAATCGAACGCGTCTTTTTTTTTTAAATAATCTAGCGTCTTCTCATTGAACATGCTTCCGATGATCCTCATTTATCAATAACTGGTCAATCGCTGATCCATTACAACTACAATCATCATCATCATCATCATCACCATTCGTTCGATCCAAATAGCAATCAAGTAAGCTAAGAAACAACAAGAGCCATAGACACATGTACATAAAGTCGGAGCTCTAAATAAACTATTACAAAAGTCACTGTGTGTCGACAGAGTGTTTTTTCTTCTCGTTATTGATGATATAACGTTTATCGTGTGTAACTGTCTCTCTCTCTCTTGCTCTTAGAACGAAACGGAGATTTTTCAAGGCATAAAACGCAAAAATCCCGTTGACGACGATATGCAACAGCCATCTTTTCATCATCTTCACCCTTCTCATCAATATGAAACATTAGCAATGCAACAGCCAACCTCGAATGTTGTGACATTGCATCCCTCGACCACGGTTCTCTTGAGTGGTCCATTAGCTAGTTCGAATTCATCAAACTATTACTCTTCACCCTCGCAGCAACAACAACAACAACAGCAGCAGCAGCAGCAGCAACAGCAACAACAACACTATATCAACAGTTATAATCAATATAATCCAACTACATCTCCGACTCAACAACACTACCAGACCGACAAGAACAATACTGCCAAAGATCGACATAAACGTGTTCGGTAAAACGATCTCTCGATGTTCCTTGTGCTTTTTGCATATGTGCTTTATCTTCTAGGTGTAAACAATGTGAACCCTGCTGTCGAGACGATTGTTCCGAATGTGTACACTGCAAAGATATGCCAAAGTTTGGTGGTGTTGGTAAAATGAAACAATGCTGCCTGACAAAACAATGTATTGCTCCAATCTTACCATCAACAGCATCATGTCAAGTTTGCTTGAAGAAGAAAGGCTCGCGAAAACTATCCCAATTGAAACCTGAAGAAATTCTCTACGAATGTGAACGTTGTATGGAAATTCACCACTTGCCATGCTTTCATGTAAATCAAAAAGAATTTCTCTTTCTCAAATAGCATTGCCTACTTCTAGTCTGCTCATGTGGATACTCCTACCAGCGAAGGTGTATTCAGCGATGATATACCAGAAACATGGCTGTGCCCCAAATGTATAAGCGTCAACGCACCTGAACCTCCACTGTATAAACTACGACCCATTGTGCGACGAACATTAGTGACAACCAATAAAGGAAAGAATGGACTGATTGAATTGCCCTACCTTGATCCTTCTCAACAAAAACAACAGCAGCAGCAGCAACAGCAACAACAACAACACCATATTCTACAACAACAGCATCATCAACAACAACATTATCATATGTATGGAACACCCGCTAACTCGAATGTACATTACGCAGACCCATACGAAGTGATGGAGAATGAAGCAAAGAAGGTAAATCAAAGTTTTCTCACACGATCGCCTATTTGTTTTTGTCTTCTTCTAAATTCAGCGTCGCATCTATGCGAGTATGTATACAACCAATGGCAATCCTGATTCATCTGTAATGTCAGCTGATCCTTCATCATCTATGAATACGAACTTAGTTGCTCTCGATGATTTGTCCCAATCCTTGAACGAATCGGATCTCTATATTCCTCAAATGTTTGCTGTTTGAAATCTCTCTCTTGCTCGTCATGATTATCATTCATTTCTCTTTTATTCGACTAGGCTACGAGCAGATACCCCGGTGTATGTGCATGAAGTATAAAGAAAAAGAGAAGAGCAGAGAGAGAGAGAGACAAAGAAAATAGACTTCTGTATTTACTTTTTTCCTTGATTTTTATTTGCTATTCATTCATTCATTCATGTTTTTTGTCATCGTCATTTTTGTCTCGTTTTGTTTTCTTGCGCGCTCATTACTGTTCAATATTCTTCGATTTTTTTTCCTTTCTTTTTTTTTGGAAAAGATAAAGACAGATGAAGAAATTGAACATGTCGAAATGAATATCAAATCAGACATGTAATGGAATTATTCATTGGAAAAATCATTTCTTATTGTTTGATTGACCTTTCATTTAAAATGTATTGTTTGAACATTTCTTTTTCTTTTTTTTCTTCTCTTTTTTCAGGAAGGGAAAAAAGTTAATCAATGATTAATTATCAAATCTAGTCATGTTGATTCAAAGAAGAAGAAGAAGAAAGAAACACATTTGATTGTTAACTATGTTACCTGAGGAGAAATTTATTTTTGAATATTTCATATGACATTTTATTGACAGAATTCTAATTGATTTTCGCCTTCTTTTTACGAGTTATCAGAGGAAGGAAAAATCCGGCATAGCTGAACTTTTGAGCACAACTCTTGACAGTCAATTAAACGGCAAAATCAAGTGATTTGCATAAAAGTCTTTTTATTCTTGAATTTAAAGAAACGAGTTAGCAAGTTTTCAACATGAGTTTAAAAAAAAATGAAGCTAGCATCGAAGGAAAATTGTGTTATTTCAATTGTGAAGCAAATATCTATGAGTACACCCGTTCATAGAACTTCTTTGGCTTCTCTTTTTCTCGACGAGCAGGTGATGGAATAGGCGTTTTGGGATTTTCAAAAACCCGTTGCTGTTGTTGAGGCCAATATTGTTGATAACCATATGCGCTTTGGCCTGCAAAATTCTGAGGCCAATTGAACAATGGCTGCTGTTGCGGATAGAATTGCGCTTGTTGTTGAGCGTAGAATGGATATTGTTGTTGTTGAGGGACGAAGGGATATTGCTGTTGTTGAGGGATGAAGGAATATTGCTGTTGTTGAGGAAAATAGGAAAATTGCGGTTGTTGTTGAGGATAAAAGAAGGGTTGCTGCTGGTATGGATTGTTAAAGTATTGATTGTAGGCGCCGTAAGGCGAAGGTTGCTGTTGTTGTTGAGAAAAACCAGGTGTTAAGAAACACTGTTGACACTAGATAAAGTTAATAATAAAGCCAAGAGTTGATTTCGAGATTGACTTACTTGGGCTGGAAGACCAGCGAATTGTTGCTGTGGTAGATAGCCTTGCATAGTTTGACAAATAAGTATGTTGAGATGCGTGTGAGAAAAAAAAACTTGAAATGAAAAAAATGTCGAATCAATACAGGTAATATATACAGTCGTCTTTTTAATGATAATGTCATGAAAACTGTTAGTTGAAGGGTTTCGATTGCTTGCAGCATGGCCAATATGCAGAAATCATGATGTCTGTTATCAAGTGTGAATAGAACCATTTGTTTTATATGGATGAATTTCTTTCAATAGAAAAGCGCTTCGGGCGATCGATCAGTCATTCAATGAGCAAGAGATGAGCATCAAAAATACTTTCAGCACAAACGAATTTCCGTTATCTGATGGCAGATCAACGATTTTCTGGTTAAAACCAATAGGGGAAAATATAATTTCATTAATCATCTGGTTGTTAATTAGCGACATAAAAACATAATTATACGAAAGATGATTATTGCTGATAAAATGTGCACTCACAGTGTCATAGATGTTAGTCATATTCAACAAACAGTTATCGATGAATGTTCGAGAAATTACTTAGGAACGTCGGAGATACTTGAAGAATATTTGATGTCGAAATTCGATTGAACTAAGTTCTTTGTTTAGATTTGGATATCTTTCGATTGGATACCACACGGAAACAGTTTCTTTGATTTGAATAGATTAATGGATTTGCGAATCGAGACAAAGAAATCTTGAAACGAAGAAAAATAATGAGAAAGAGAGAAAGAAAAAACGAGAGATCATTAACTATCGAAAGTCGAGAGATACTTTTAGCGATGAAATTTTCTATTTTATCATCATTCAATACAGCTTCAATCACTCGATTGCCATCTCTGAAAAACTCAGTAAGTCTATTCTCATTGGCGTTTGTTTGCAGCTCAACATTTTCTATTTAGTCACTATGCGAACAATCTTCTTCAACGCAATTCTCTGTTTTTTCATTGTTATCATTGGCGTCACACTTTCATCGAGTGTCTCACTTGACCAAGAAGATCGTGTTCCTGCACATATGGATTGGATTGACTTAGATAGCTACGCTTCGTCTCATCAACTCGATGCCCGTGCTGCTAAATCACGCTTTTGGAAACGTGCACCCCATCGTCATTTCTGGAAACGGTCAGCATCCATGATCAACAATGATTTAACCAAATCCGAATCCAATTAAAAAAGCAAAAGGTTCCACTATATTCTCTTATCTTGAACTCTCTATCAAAAGGAATATTTTTAAATAAAAAAACAGTATCATCTAATCGATTCAAAAGATTTATTCATGCAATTCTTGATTAAGAACATTAGTCGATCCATTCTTGAGAAGTATTGAGCAAACCAACACTAATAACAAAGACTTGCTTGTCATTAGCTAGCGGAAAAGGCGATTTATTCCTTCGAGACATTCCCTAAGTCATTATTTCGCTTTTGTCAAATGGGACAATAAAAGAATGTGGTCTATTAGAAAAATATAGGTAATAATTCATTTAAATGATCACCATGGATTTCTTCATGCATATAATCAATGACAATTTTCCAGACTATAAGCGAGATATTTATTAGACAAACAAATATGATTAAACATTTTCATATTGCGTACAAGCAGATGAATCTTTTTCTTCATCAAGTTCAATCAGTCGGTAAAAGCGACGTAATCGAAGAATGCAATGGATAAATATAACACCTAATAGCAAACCAATTGTCACAATACCAACGATCACTAGCCATTGTCGTATGTGGTGATTTTTCGAGATCAGCATATCTGATGATTGCATGCGATGATCGGGATTTTCGTAGGCTATAGCGGAAGTCATAGTTTGCAATGTACAAAAAAGCAAGAAATGATTGCCGTGTAATTTCATGACACATTCTTACGTCAATTTGTAGTTTGTATGACGAGTTAAGTTGAATGTTTTCGAAAGCCTACGACTGAGAGGCTTTCTATACCTGACAACTGACGATAAGCGAGTAGAAAAAAAGTCAATATTGGTCATAGTCAAGATGATTATCGTATGAAAATTATACACTGCGTGCAAAAATATTCAATATGGTTAAGTAAAAGTGTGCGGTTCTTGTAGATAATGTTCAACGTTTTCCGTCACACATTTCATTGGAACATCGTCTAGTCATTACGACCAATGTGAAATGCGTGAACAGTACATATATTCATTCGTAGGGGAGAGAATCAACTGATTGAAGTAAGTACACCTTCAAGAGATATCATTTTGAGCATAAAACTGTGAAACGACAAAATGATTTTTCATTCTCTAGAAACATTTCTAGGAAATTTCCCAATGCCCTTTCTCTCTATTTTTAGTCTTTAATAAAGAAGAAGAATCAACATTTTCTATTATAGAGATACAATATAATCTATGGTGAAAAAAGTGCAGAAAAGACACCTTCGATAGAGGATATAAACGAATAGTACATCTTCTTTGGCAAGTTATCTAGTCAATCAGATAAGATTTCATTGAATATTATGAATTCAATCAGTTAGAACATTCCGATTCAGTAAATAATCTTTAGTGACATTTAGCGAGGGTTTTTTATCGCTTTCTTCTGCGCAATTTTCTACTTGATTAATATGATCTTAAATAAATCAGACGAGTTCAATTAAATCTCGAGATATTATCTCTGTTCAAGTCAAGCAACAGCAGTAAGAGAGATCTTTTGTCGATGTAAAACTCAACCGAGTAGTTTTCTGTGAACGATCAATCAGACTGTGTAGTTGACATATGCAATGATACGATGTACGATGCTCGACGGTGTTCCTTGAAGTTGAGAATAAAAGATGAAGAATGCATCCATACTCGTTCTTTCTGACATTTTCCTTTTCTAGTTAGTAGAAAAGATGTGAAGTTCATTTAATTCCGCACAAGCGTTTTCTTCTCTTGTTGTTCTGATGCATGTTTGTATAATCGACAGATGAAAGGATTCGCCTACTATTTCAATCACCACCTCCACTGTTTGTCCATTAATCATCATTAATTTTCCATTTCTAATATTCTTTTACACGTACAAAATCAGTCGTTCAACGAGTTTATCTCTTTTCTTATTTCCTTAGCAGTTTTCAATCGAGTATATATATATTTAGAAAGAAAGAAAAGGAGAACAAGGAAAATTGTGTTTCGTGAATAACGACGTACATATTCAATGAATGATTAGCATCTTTACAAATCAAAAGAAAAACAATGAACTGTTTTTCTTTCCGGCGACTAGTATATAGAACCTTCAAGGAACTAGTTAATACTTGAATACATTTTTCTCATACATCATCATCACTCCCTCCCTCTCTGTTTCATGTCTTCTCTGGAGAATTCACTTGTTTTTCTTCGTATCTTTACATAACGATTGAATGTACTAGGCGATCATTTCGTTTGGTTTGATTTTAGGTCTTACGATCAATTCAATATATCATCATCGACATGCAAACAAAATTAATTCTTCTCACTGGTCTTCTCGCCGTCCTGTTTCTTTTTCATTTCAATACTGTCAATGCAACATCTGACTCGGACAGTGACGAATCCGTAGATATTATAACCAGCTCAGAAGATGTATCTAATTTGGATAAACGCCTTGCTTCGGCTAAGTTCGCCAGTGGTCTGGGCAAACGCTTAGCGCACGCGAAATTCGCCAGTGGTCTCGGCAAACGCTTGGCGCACGCGAAATTTGCCAGTGGACTCGGCAAACGTTTAGCACATGCAAAATTCGCTTCTGGTTTGGGTAAACGTCTTGCATCGGCGAAATTCGCATCAGGCTTGGGCAAATAAAATGCAAAACAAACAACTTTTTGTCTCTCCTCTGCCTTTTCCTTTGATAATTAAAAAGAAATCGAGTGAGCAATGAACAGAGGCCTTCTATATTTTTTTTCCTTCAATCGAAATAAACAAAAAACAGATAAATCTTCATGATTATTATCTAGTTTTCTGTAATTTATCATGCCTACAGTAAAATCTGCATTCAATAAGCAATCGTTATATGCGAGAGGTAATTGTGCGCGGAGATGTGTATAGCGTGAGGTTCGTTATACAAAACTAATTGACAGTTTCAAGAGCTGATTAAATTGATCAAGAGAGCGAAAGACAATGACCAGTTCAATGGTTCATTTTAAATTTTCCATTAACGAGGTCATCGACCCGTCTTGTCACTCGTTTTCTTTTTGATTCAATATGTCCTTTTGATTGGTCTGCTAGACGATGCACTCAACCATATCGGTGATAGTAAATGTGTGAGTGCAGACAACACTTTCACTATCTATTCTCATTTGATACGAAGCGTTTAACGCACAAGAAAATATGTCCTACCGTTTTGCCTATCCGAATGGTGGAGCTGCACTTGGCTATAATGTTGATCCAACATTGATGTCGGCTGGCTATCCGAATGCATACGATGACCGTCAAAGTTCCTATTCACCGGAATCGTTCTCATCAGATACTGAGAGTACAGACAGTTATGAATATCGAGGACGAATGATTACACGAGAAATGAAATGTCCACGTGATGTAGTACGCGCTCAAACACCGCCCCCGATCATTAAACGTGTCGTCGAACGCGCTCCAACACCTGAAGCGCTTGTCATGGAACGCGTAAGTAGTAGAACACTGAAATATTCATTCATTTCTCTGCTTGCCTATCTTAGGTAATTATTCGGCCACAGCCCCAAGAGATCGTCGAGCGTGTTATTGAACAACCACGTACACCACCACCACGCATTATCGAGAAAGAAATGCACGAAGAAGCACCGCCACCAATTGTTCGAACACGGTATATATTTTTATCGTCACAAGTCATCGAAAAATAGATCTATTCATCTACTTTTTCCTAGAGTAATCAAAGTTGATCGACCAGTTCGTAGCGGTTTCAGCCAACCAGGCTCACCCTACAGCAATCCCTGCAATGCGTTACCATCATTTTCCAACGGTATGATGGCTTCGGGTAATCCCTATCATACACAATCAATCGCTGGTTCGATCGGGCGACCCGCTCTAGTTCACAACGCTCTTGAACACAATCCAAGTTTCTCATCGGATTCAAGTTTTGAATACATTCAATCGTCACCGATGGCACCAGGTGCACAACAGCCAGTGCCAATGATGATGTTATCTGCGCCGCAACAACCCCAGTCAATGAGTATGATGCCACAGCAAGCTCAACAACAACTTATGTATCGACCGGTTCAAATGCCACCGTCATCATACGTTCCTCAAAACTACATGTATCCTGTTCCCCGTCAAGGTATGGCATTCGGATATCATCCAATGATGCAACAAGGTCGGATGCTTCCAAACGGTATGCCTATGATGGCAGCCGGTCAAACACTTCCAACGCCAACAAGTAATTTCTCCAATCCATTATCATTATTTAATCCCATGGCTCAGCAAATGGTCTATTAGTCAATTATAAAGACAACTCTTCAATCCAATTTCTTTCACTTTTGCTTTTATCATCACATCTATTCATTTGTTAGTAGGAGATTTATTGATTCAAGATTAGATTTGACTATGTAAAGAAAAATAATAAATATCATTCGAAATTAGACTTGAACATTGCCATTGTCACGAGGACCAACTATTTCATAGCCGTATGACGTCATGTAAGACGATACAGTCTTTGTTTCGAATGACGTCTGATTGTATCAATCGAAAAGGTAACAGAGAGTCCGTCAGGATCTTCAATGACGTTTCAAGATGTGAAAATGTTTAGCGAATAATTAGAAAGGGAATGTTTATTTAATGTTCAGAAGGAGAAAACATGCTTGACTCATCGTTCATCAATCCTGACATCTACAGATGTCCTCTGTGAGTGAAATCAATTGAAATGAAAATGAATTTTCCGTTAGTTTCTTATCGAATGTGATAAATATCGGCTTGGAAAAAATATATTTAAAAATTTCATATCTCTGCCTCATTATTAAATTCAGCATGAGTGAATCGTTCAACGAGACAATATGGTCGTTAGTCGACAACTAGGATTCTTTGTTTATTCGTTTTTTCTTCTCTGCACATACAAAACACTCGTCTGATTTGTTTCTTTAGTATAAACTTATTGAATTATCCGATACCATGCCTGCCTCACGTGATGATGATGTTTATCAAGCTAAATTGGCTGAACAAGCCGAACGATATGAAGGTAAAAAAGTTAATTTAATTAACAAAGATGTCGAATTGGTTTGTTGTTTAGAAATGGTCGAATCCATGAAAAAGGTCGCTAAAATGGATCAAGAATTGACCGTTGAAGAACGAAATTTACTTTCCGTGGCCTATAAGAATCTAATTGGAGCACGCCGTGCATCATGGCGTATCATTACTAACATCGAAAGCAAAGAAGAAAACAAATCGGAAAATAGTAAAATGGCTATGATAAAGAAATATCGTTCTCAGGTCAGTTGTCATTGGCCTGAATGTCTTTGTTCTCGACGAATGTCGTTTTGTAGGTCGAAAAAGAATTACGTGATATTTGTCAAGATATTCTTGATTTACTCGATAAGAATCTTTTACCGAATGCAGCATCCGGTGAAAGCAAAGTTTTTTATTTGAAAATGAAAGGTGATTATCACCGATACAAAGCCGAATTCGCCACCCAAGAGGATCGCAAAGAAGCTGCAGAGAACTCGCTCGTAGCCTACACGAAAGCCAACGATATCGCACAAAACGAATTGCCACCAACACATCCCATCCGTCTTGGTCTAGCTTTGAACTTCTCGGTATTCTATTATGAAATTCTCAATACACCTGAACGTGCCTGTCGATTGGCTAAACAAGTATGTGTATTTTGTCGAAATATTCCTTTTCGTAATCAACCTTCATCTTTTCTAAGGCTTTCGATGATGCCATTGCTGAATTGGATACACTCAATGAAGATACATACAAAGGTTTGAATCGAATTTGATTTGGATAGGGAAAAAGGCAAGTTTCGCTCTAAATTTAGATTCAACATTGATTATGCAACTTCTACGTGACAATCTCACATTATGGACAACGGATATGCCTGGTGATAATGATAACGCACATAACGAAGTGCAAGATGTTGATGATGAACAAAAGTGAATGAACATGATGTTTTAAAAACAGCCCACACGTTTTCTTTTCTTTCGTTTCAATGTAACACGTTTCCTTTTTTTTTTCTTTCCTTTTATATTAACAACAACAACAACATTTGTCTTTTGGGTGTGTTTTCGGATGAGAATCTCTTTCTGTATTATCAAACGACGAGTGTCTGAATGATGATTGATTAATTAAAAGAAAAGTCCGAAACAAAAGTCGACGAGGAGATATGACTAGTCAGGAGATCTTCTCGTCAAACGTCAATTTTCGATTCGTATACACACGCACACATATAAAACACATTCCTAATTTTTTTTTTTCTCTTTCTTTCAATCGACAAATCTTTTATGTGGATTTTCGCTCTAGAAACATCAGCTACCTTTCTTTTCTCCTTCTTTTATTCATTGTCTACTATCTTGTATTCTATATATATAAATAAAATCAGTGTGTCGATGTTATCACTTAATCTTCAATCTTTGCACAACAAACACGAGAGATTTAATTGACAATTGCCTATGAAAAATAACTTTGCGCGAACAAAACTTCTTGATTACGTATGGTTTATTCATTTCTCTCAAGGCTCTGCCTATCGAATAAGGTCGATAATCCATTATTTTCCTCAATACAATATCACATGTTAAGATTGATGGTACCGATCAAGTCTTCGTTTTAATCGAATACGATCATCCATTCTTCTCCGTTGATAAGATGCAACTGCCTTTCTCCTATCTGTAAGGTTAACTCTCAAAGACAATAGCTAATCTCTCGCATTCATTCTTAATCAAAGTATCTTCTCTAGGAATATCAAGCTCACTTTTCTCGTCAATAGAATCTATTAACACATCATGTTCCTATTGTATGTCAGTCAGTGAATGGCGATGACGTAATGCTGCTATTCTTGAAATAGAAGAAGTACGGAAGGTTTCGAGAAAAGAATTAATCTTCTGATATGATCATCTTTGAGTAGATAGTGTCAGATACGAAGACAAAAGGAAAACTTTTGAGATCTATTGACCTGTTAATATCAGTGGATATCATTGAAGTATATCGATGATTATCTTTCATTCATGTTCGAATCATTTAACCGTATAGAATTTCTACCGACTGTCGTTCTTTATTTTAAAGTTTGCCTTGAATGCTAATTGTTATATCTCGCTCTCATTGTTCTTCGCTGAATTTCGAAGTCGACCCATTCTTATTCATCTCGACATGTTCGTAATTGACTAATAGAAGCAAAATAGAAAAGCACAGATGGAAGAAATGTTCAGAAGTGCAGTGTGCATCGAATAAAATCCAGGCGAGCTATGTAGTTGTCTTTGAGTGACATTTTGTCTCGTTTGTATACGACTCCAGGCATACATTGCAACGATCATACGCGACCTCCTGCAATGATTGCCATCGGACGCGTTTGCATTGTCTTAAATGTTAGACGATTACATATGTATTGAGGATATCGAAATAATTAACGCGATCAACATCGACACATTATAAAGACATTGACAAAATGAAAACATGAAAATAATTGTNTGTAGTTGTCTTTGAGTGACATTTTGTCTCGTTTGTATACGACTCCAGGCATACATTGCAACGATCATACGCGACCTCCTGCAATGATTGCCATCGGACGCGTTTGCATTGTCTTAAATGTTAGACGATTACATATGTATTGAGGATATCGAAATAATTAACGCGATCAACATCGACACATTATAAAGACATTGACAAAATGAAAACATGAAAATAATTGTTTGAAGTCTGCCTTGAGAAACATTGTATGAGTTTAATTGCAAAAGAAAATCAAAGAATTTGCTTTAACAATACATATAAGCAGCTGGATGACATGTGAAGAAAAATTTTCCTCAAATGCTAACGACTTTCGAAAATTAATCTATCTTCGGAAACATAGCATGCCATGTCGCGACGATGAGATATGACCCTATTGACTGCAAACTTTAATGATCTAATAGCACGCTATGTCAGTAGTACGACTGCTATACGCGCTCGTCCGATATTTGAGAAGAGAGAGAGAGAAAGTAGGGAAGTGTGTGTGTGTGTGTATGTGCCACTCGAACATCAATGATTGAACAAGCAAACGAAAGAGAGATGAGAGAACGGAAGAGAAGAAGAAGAAGAAGAAGAAGAAGAAAGGGCCTATGTTGAAAAGTCATCTTCTTTCATATGTCAGTCATTCTATCACAATACAGTAGTAATATTAATATACATATATTAGAGAGGCAGCGAGCAAGTGTGTGTGTGTGTGTCTTATATATATATTTACATTTTAATAGTACATGCGCACGCAACCGTCTTTTCACAAATGATTGGATGATGCGGGCAGAAAGTAAGTTTATTCAGCCAGAAGTCTTGAACGTGTTTTTTTTATTCTTTTGTTTCCAATAAAACTATCGGAAGAAGGAGGTATTGTAATAAAAAGAAAACGGTGTACAGTGTTACTTTTTCTTTTCTAGCGGATCAAATTAACAAGAACAGAAAGAGGTCAGATGAAGTATAATAGTGAATAGATTTGAACAGGTGAATGCGTTATATCATTTGCACAGCGTGTCGTCGAGTGAAGAGCGACAAAGTATTTGTCTAATTTCAAATAATCTTTCTCCTTTAAGTGACGTTCAAGTGTTATAAAAGTGAGGGAAAGAAAAACGTGTTACAGATACGCAAATGATCAATCAACTGTTACATAGTTGTGTTTTTTTTCTTTATGTGTCAATCATTCTTTCTTTTTTTGCATAAATCTTATTCGCAAGGTCCTTCGATTGACATCTCTGATGGTGTAGAAAGTTTGATTTGATATTCTATCTGTAGAATCTCTCTCACTCTCTTCTCTCTCTCTGCTCATTCATGAGAATATAACATATACTCTTGGGTATGCGTACATATGCCAAGACTGTTTTGTCACATTGTGTCGTTTGAAAGTATTCTATCGTTTGTTTATGTTATTGCCACACGTCGTTCATGTACGTAGCCTTAGAAGAGCTAAGAGACACAGGCTATGTGTCTTGCCTACTTCTAATTGAAAAGTTTCGTTTTAATTCATTTTTCAATTGAAAAAAAAAGAAGAATGAATCTTTGAAAGCAAGAGTAGAAGTGAGTGGTCATTTAATGACAGAAGAAGAAAAGTTGACATATTCAATGAGGAGTAGTATATTACTAGAACTAAAAAGAAATGAGGTCAAGCAGATGGTTAAGACGGAAATTGTCGTTATTATTTTGAGAAGAATAGGAAAGTGTTAAAAAAAAGTATAATCATAACATCAAACGAAAGAGCAGATCCTTGGAGATTAATCATCAATACAGCTGTGGTCACGCTTCACGCTTACATTCAATATTGAGTTCGATATATAGACATCTATTCGTTTTTCTTTTCAATTCTCTTTCTCTCTCTCT
>CAJNOJ010000258.1:83706-126547 GCA_905250025.1 Adineta ricciae
AAAAAAAGTATAATCATAACATCAAACGAAAGAGCAGATCCTTGGAGATTAATCATCAATACAGCTGTGGTCACGCTTCACGCTTACATTCAATATTGAGTTCGATATATAGACATCTATTCGTTTTTCTTTTCAATTCTCTTTCTCTCTCTCTCGCGGCGTCTTCGAGATAAGATGACGACAACTATTCAATTGGGAATCAACTTGCGATTTACTTCATTTCCCTCACTGCTCATTTCATTTGTTATGTTGATGATTCTTTGTTAATTATCAGACGTCGACATTTGTACATGACCACCGAGCTTGCGTCGTTGTCTTCAATCGACCGAAATGTCATACATTGATTTACTATTATCAGCCTCATTGATATCCTCGATTACAATAACAGAAAACAAAAGTGAGCTTTTCTAAAATTAGATTCACTAACAGTTCATGTCATTAGTACAAAAGCAAATAGATATACATCTTTGAACATCCGACATACATCGTCAACATTGATTGGATTGAAGTGATAAGAAACGAAGAGAAGAAGAAGAAGAAAGGCAGTATTGGTCAAGGTTAGCTAGCGCTTCTCGCCTTTCTCATCGATTAGTATCATAGGCTTTTGTATACATAATGCAATCGAATCCTATCGACAAGGTGTCGTCTTCCGGCTTCTGTAATTGTCGAGTCACTTGAGTAACACCAAGACTTTGACGCATATTAATCAAAATGTTTTCATCATCAGCTTTCCAACTGTTACGTAAGGTTATTGGAATTAATTTCCACTTCTTTCTCTCTTTTATATCTAGGCGAAGCGAGCAACATGCCGTGTTTGTAATTACTTTATCAGAAGCGAATGCCCATCGTGTTTTTTTTTGTTCAAACATATACAAAGATCTAATATGATTTCATTCGTATTTCGATCTATTTCAGATGATGTTTATCTTATTGATCATCTTTCTTATCAACAATGGTCAATCATTCGAATGGAATTGTACTGTTAATAAACACAGTCTTTTCTCCAATGATCAAACAACTGAACAGTGTACTATTTTAATTGAATATCTCTCATTACAACAAGACAAACAAATATGCACAACACATACATTAGCAGTAAGGAATCTTCCACTTTACTCCTTACTATCCGACTATACGATGCGAACGTTTCAAGTAACCTCGTGTCAATTGTTAACCTTAAGTCAACTACCGTTTTCGTTACCATCGTCACTGGAAACACTCGATTTAAGCTCCAATCTTTTATCGACATTCGTACTTTCGTATCCAATACCATTAAATTTAAAGTACCTATACCTCGATTCGAATCCAAATCTGCGTTACATGAAATTCGGTCATAACCAGCAATTGATCGGTCTCAGTCTCCGTCATAATCAGCAACTTCAACTCTCATCTTTACCAAGAAATTTAATACAATTAGACTTAACTAATTGTAGTTTAGCGCAATCATCTTTAATGTCAATAGTGAAGTCTTTAAAGAGATTAACTCATTTATCCTTAGTCGACAATCAGCTAGAACGATTGCCTGTACTTGATAGAAGTATAGAACTTGAATATTTAAATCTGTCGAACAATGCTTTAACAACAATTGATGACCACTGGTTACATAAATCATTACGAATATTAGATTTGAGATTTAATCAAATAAAATCGATGGAATTTTGCAAGGAGAGATTGAAAATCAATGAAACAGGTGACGAGAGTTCACATCAAGTAAGTTCCATGATGATAGATACATCTGTGATGTTCTCCTTTCGCTTTTCTAGTCTTCAAATGTTAACACTCTTCAGCTGGTACTTTACGGTAATCCTCTTGTATGCGATTGCTGGCTCAATTCTTTACTAAATTCAACCGCTGTCAATATAACTGATTTGTCATATCTTCAATGCAATTCTCGCTCAATTCTACACGTTCCTTCTAGTGATTTCCAATGTTATTATACTCGACATTGTGCACCGGACTGTTCCTGTTGTGATTTCGAAGCATGTGATTGTCATTCTGTGTGTCCTTCCGAATGTTTGTGTTCACACGATACTCTTTGGTCGCATCATGTCGTCAAATGTCGACAAAAGGATTTGCTTCAGGTTCATTCCCTTCTACCAGAAACAATCACTGAACTGAGTTATGAAGAAAATCACATCGAACATATCAAACCGTTCGTCTTCGTTGGCAAAACATTCTTGACAAAAGTAAACTTTGCGAAAAATCATATTCGGAATCTGACCAATGAAACATTCTGCGCGGCGACGAATCTCGAAGAAATTAATTTAAGTTATAATTCAAATCTTATGCAAATTTTACCCAACTTGAATGAATTGTTTGCATGCTTGAAACATTTACAATATGTTATACTATCGAATGAACAGGTTAATGATGGAGAAACGATCAGTTTCGGATGGAAAATTGAGCAAAGCGATGATTTGATTTATGCAATACGAACAACGGAACTATCAACGACAGGTTTGTCTTAACAAAGCTAGAATTGAACAATTTCAATCAGATTATTTTTAGTACTACCAGAAGATATCACACTATCAACAACTAGTATTCAGCCGGCTTCGGAATCGATTGCTGATCCGGCAAAATTCTTTTCAATATTTCATCAGGATTCCTATACTGCCTCGAATCTTATTCAACACAATCAAACATTAATCGTTATTGTCTTTTTCCTACTCTTCTTTGTCCTACTCTTTCTATTATTATTGATATCATTAGCGATTTGTCGACGAAAGCTTCGTCATCATATCACAACTGAACTTGAACGACAACGAGCACAGCATTATTACTACCATCCGACTCTTCATCAACCGATAAACAAAGCACCAGAAAGTCTTCCAGTGAATGATAGTCTCTATGAACAATTACCTTCATTATCGTCCGATAGTGAGCAACCATTTTTATGTAACGACAAGAAACTGATGAATGTGAACGCACCAGCTCTACCGCCGTATCCACCATCGTTTCGTCATTATCATTGTTGTCATTCTGGCAACGCCCATGAATATCTCTCGACGATGAAAGGTTATTCATCGCCAAATCTACAACAACAACATCAAGCGTGTCAAGCAGTGCTGATTGTTGGCAGTCAATTAATTTATCCGAACCATCAAGAATGTATATCGGAACTACAGCAAAATTTACTTCTGAATCAATCAGAAAATAATCCAATTCACTATTGTAATAATGAACCAGTTTTTGTTCCTACGACTCTTTGTCGATGTCAGAGTCAAATGAAACAATCTGACGCTTATGTTTGTCCTAATGTAAACAGATAGATGTGATTGTATATATAAATAAATTGGTGTTTTTGTATAGATTTAGTAGTAGACGAACGACTACGAATTTCACTTATAAATACAAGTTTTGATCAGTAAAAGTGTCCTATGATTCAGCGATCATCTTTTGCTCTGCTATACTGCACTATTGTCAAGATTTCAAGGTAGTAACATACCTATGCACTCTTGTCTGCATTAGACAAAGGTCGCTGTTAAGCGATAACCGTCTGTATTCAACAATTATGACAGAATGAAAAAAAAACATGCTCGCATGCCGAGAATAATAATAATTCACTTGTGTGAATTGATGTAGTTTTTGTTTTGAACTGATACTGTATAAACATAGGAATGGCTGCTGCGACTGCTATAAAACCTGGTCCGATTGGTATGCGCGCATCGTAATTGATATGTTCTAGTTGTTTGATGGTTTCTTGTAGAAAATCGGACAACACTTTTTCGAACACAAATGGTCAATGGAAAGCCGCAGATATATTTTGAAGAAATTGGTTCGTTAGCTGAGATGCTTGTTTCTTTTCCTTTATCATCGATGTATTTGTTAGATGAGCCTCAAGAGAAACCACAAACCAAAACAAAACGGAATAGTCGTGCGGTAAATACTATACGTGTTCCAGAACAGCCTAAACCGAAACAAACTGTTCAAAAACCTGCTCCTATTTCACAGAGCGTTCCTACCAAACAACCGAAGAAAACGCATAAAATTGTTGTTAACGATAAAGATGCCTCTGTCGGTGTTTTCATGACTATGGAAGAAATAGCTGAACTTGTCAAAGCTGTGAAAGACACTTCCAGAGCTTCCGAAAACCAAGGTACTGTTTTAAATGCAGTTCGACAGGTAAAAATCGCAGATGTCTGAT
This sequence comes from Adineta ricciae, assembly GCA_905250025.1. Classification (NCBI taxonomy): domain Eukaryota; kingdom Metazoa; phylum Rotifera; class Eurotatoria; order Adinetida; family Adinetidae; genus Adineta; species Adineta ricciae. The sequence continues at coordinate 87,854 of CAJNOJ010000258.1, forward strand.
GTAGAGATACTACTACCACCGCCATTGCCACCGCAACCCCAACCCCAACCGGTTCTATCGCAACCAGATCTGCTACCATCGCCGCCTCAGCAACAACAACAACAACAACAACAATCGAATAATGCTCCTGTTCCTCCATTAGATTTACCACCACATTCAAACACAGTATTACCCCTCGGCCAAATCTCACCTCGCGACGAAGGCCTAGGAATGATGGCTGACAAGAAACGTAAGAAATGGATGCGAGAACGAGGTATGAGGATCAACTTCGCGTATTATCTGTCATAAGTTTGTTCTCTCTGTAGCGGAAATGGATCGAATGAGACTTGAAGTAGAATATGATCAATTAAAACATCAGTTATCTTCTATGAATCAAAATACTTCTACGTCGCCTGGTAAAAAACCAAACTACAACAATTTCATCGAATTTCTTTCTTGTTCCTTCTCAATTTAGAACGTATAGTATATCCGTCGGATTTCTCATCAACCAATAAACAGACAATAATGCCAACTGGAAAACCTGCAGATAATCCGACAAATGACTATGCCAGAACAGGTTTAGTGGAAAAGAAACAACAACAATGGCGACAAGAAAATGGTAAAGTGCAATAGTATGTTCTTATTTATTGGTAATGTGATCCTTTCTAGCGGAGAAAGCTCCTGCGTGGAATCCATTTGGACGTCCAGGTGCTGGTGCTCCGAATCTCAACGAAGTTGACCAGAGAATCTCTGTACGTGACATTTCTTTTGTTTATTAGATTCCTTTGATGAATTTGATATTTTAGCAATTACCCACAAATGTTGTTGTGCCATATCGTGTACCTGATCCTCCATCAGTAACATCAAATATCGTTATCAATGATCAATCACGTGTGCCTGCTGCTATGCGAACAAATCTTTTACTTGGCGATGTTCGATTTGAAGACGATGTCAAAGTTGCAAAAGAAATAGAACGACGGCAATGGTTAGGTGATCTCCAAAAACAAATCGAAGAAAACAAACGGAAGAAATTCACAGAACAAGAAACAGAACGTCGGCAAGACTTTCTCCATGAAAATGTTCAGCCTATTGTGCAAGAAGCAGCCAATCGTCATAATCAGCACCAACAGCCAAAAGATTCATCGCCTACTCCATTCACTAATACGTCAACAGCAAATCCTAATCCACAAGAATCAAGCAAATCTCGACAGCATGATACATTGGTTCAACAAACCTATGAGAAAATAGTCGAAGCAGCTGAATTGGCTAAGTACGAGAAGAAACAACAACTGATTGAGAAGTTAAAACGAAATGGACATAAAACAGATCTGTTAGCAAAAACACTACCAGGTAAATTCGTGTTCAATTGAATCACTCTCCAACGAGATATATCTTTCTTAGAAATGAAAACACCGATTCCACAACCAACTCAACGAACCACAGATAGATATCAGGACGCTTCACCTAAGAGAACAACAACAACAGCAGCAGCAGCAAAAGTGGAACCATTGCATTTGAACACAGTTAATGATTATCAACAATCATATCGAACTAACGATGCACGACGAGATGAAGCTGTTAATACTATAGACTCCACATTTCGAAGTGACAATGGTGTACAAACTGATCTTCGAATGATTCCTCAAAATCAAATGTTTCATTACACACGCGAAGAATCAGATCTTCCTCCACAAGTTCCCAACCATCTTATTCGCGAAGGCAAACAAACGAAGAAAAACGTTCGTATTCGTTCCCAAGAGGATCATCAACGTCAACGACGTTCATCTGTTACAACCACACATTCGAAAGCTAACTCTCAGGATGAAAATACCTACCGAAATCCATACGGTCCACATGATCTTGTTCATCGACCTCTATGGAATTATCAGAATCCTGGCCATCGTGAATACGTCCCGAACTCGAAACGTGACCCAAATTATGAAAAACGTCACCACCCGAAACAGGCAGGCAATGAAAGAACTACAATCGATCGCAACGATGATATACAAAAGCGAACAGCGTATAATCGATGGAATAGTGATAGCGAATTGCAACATAAACGAAAAGAATCAAAAGCGCCGAGTCAGAATCAACCACGTTCGATTATTTCCAAACATATTCAATCTCATTCACAACAACAAGAACCAGCAAACATACCGAGAGGAACGAATAAAGAAAAAACATTTGCTTTGATGAATAATGAAGATGACTCAAGCTTTCGTAATATACCGACATTAGACAAATATGAGCATTTTATACCATATACGAGATCAGATGAAATTCTTGATCCAGCTCGAGCATTTTCACCTCTTCCACAATCACGAGAATCTTCAGCTCATGTCCAACGTTCCAAAGTATGTCGTCACAAAGAACGAACATTCCATCTCAACAAAACTCTTCTATATTTAGCCTACGACATACACTAATGATGATCATCATCATCATCGACGACCCAATGTAAATGTGCAACAACCGCCTTACCACGTGCCTCCATCTCAACAGCAGCATATTCTCCAACAATTAACAGCAATCAAAGAAGTTCGTATAATCGTGTGGAAACTTTTTAAAAATCACGCACGCATTTTATTCTAGAACTTAGTTCGACGGCAACAAGAAGTTGCTACATCCATGAATGCCATTCCAGTTTAATCGAAAATAATCATTGTTTTCTCGCTTAGCGGTTCAAAATAACTTTGTGTTCACTATACGTTTCGTGTTTGTGTTAAACCCTAATAAATATTCATAAATTAAAGTCTCTTTTTCTCAGGGGAAAACATCTCGCAATACAAGCAAACATCTGCTCTGCCCTTCGATTCGATAGATGTCGCTCTTGTCAACTATTCTGTTGATAATTTGAATTATATTTCTATTCGATAACCGTTGATTACTATTATCAATGGTTTTTCTCTTCCCAAACTATTTCAGATACATGTCAATCAAGAAAAATTATTTCAAATGCGTTCAGTTTCGTCCGTTATCTAATCATAATGAATTCATCGTTCTTCTTCTATTTCTTTCTGCCCACTGTATTTACTGACTATAATACGATGTTTTGTTTGTCTAAGTATGTTTTTTTTTACATTTTAATTTACGTCGTTCTATCATTTGAATACAACGAAATAAGATTGTCTTCTTCTTCTCTCTTTCTAGACAAACTTCATTTTAATCAAGAATCGAGTAATACTATGACCATATTTTCAGCCGTTCGTCGATTTTTCAAATTTATTCATTGGCTCTATTTGCAATATTTACTTAACACAGCATTGTACATGCTCGAACCGTGGGAACGAGCTTTGTTTTCAACATTACTTGTTGCAATCATATCCACAGCGATCTACTCCGCCTGGGTTTTTCTACCACATCATCTTCGTTCGATGATGGAATTGTATTCGTAATTCCGAACAAGTATGGATTGGGACCAATGGGGTTTTTCGCACTTCAATGAATATATAACATGTATTTTAAATCGACTTACCTCTTGATCTATTTCTTCATGTCTCGATGAGATTGAAATAAAGGAAAAGAAAGCAATTACTTGTATCTTCCATGTTTTTGCCCAATTAATGTTTATTTACCTGTCATCAATTTTCTTTTCTATCCATTTATTATATGATATTCTACCGACCAAAACTAACTATGTATTAACGACAGATTCTTTTTGCCCCTCGCCATCTTTTGTTACCTATTAAACGAACGTCGATTGTATTATCATTTATCGCTTTTCTTCTTCATTTTCTTCCTTTCACTGTTTTTGCACGTGCTCGACAAACCATGTATCGCTAACCCTGCTTCTATCTTTTACATTCAGTTCAGAATGACTCGAGTGATTTCATTTGAAATTTACTTACTGGTCTTCTTGTACGCTTTTTATATGCTCTTACCGGCGATCAGATTTCTTGTCATTTACATCTCACACGTACACACGATCGATTTTCGCAACTTCTATATTTGCTTTGATCGCTTCTTCTAAAATTCGCTTTTTTTACTGCGCCCCTTGAATTAAATCCATACACATACGCGACCATTTCACCTGAGTAATAGGACCATAATTCGATCAAATAGTCTGCTTTCTTTTTCCTATATCTCACAATGACAAATAGTATAGTTTATTCGTCATGTTTAGACCTCAAAAATGGCAAGCAATGATTCTCTTTCGGTAATATATTTTGTATAATGCCAGTAAATAGCTTAACTTCTGCCATTTGAATACTAAAGAATGTCGCGCAATCTGTGAATTTAGTCTGAAATTTTCCTTTTCTTTCCATTTTATGTAGACTAAACATGAACTGCAGTGGTATCAATCATTCACTGAAGCGATCGAACGGATGTATATGCGATTTCTACTAGTGACAACGCTGTATGTTATGGAGCCATGGGAACGATATTTAGTGCTTACTATCGCTTTTCTTGTTATCACACTTGTCACGTATTCCGCAATTGTTTTCATTCCATTCCACGTTGGTAATATCATTCGGTCAACAGTACCAAGTCTAACCGATATTCTTCTGCAGTGAACTACATCATATCTCTATTGACTTTATATGTATTTTTTTTAATGAAATGCAGTTCTTCTACCTTTCGTTTCGTGTGAATGAAAGAAAAGACTCATTGACATTCTTTGTTGGACCAAAGCGAACAAAGAGAGAAAGAGTATGATCTAGACGACGGATGTCCTTGCTTTCTTTGTTCGATAAGATTTTGTGAATAATTTTCATTTTTAGATTGACTTTTTCGAAGAATTAATCGTCTTTCATGGATATTGACTCGGAAATGTTACCAACGACTGTGAGTATGTCACACTTAGATGAAGAGTTAATGGGACGATTGCGTTCAATCACAACAAACAATCGAGAAGATTTAATTGCTCAATTCCGCGCAACCACGAATGCGATGTTAACCGATGAAGGTTGTACATTTTTTCTTGAATTAAGTAATTGGTAAGTAGCAAATGAAGGGCACTTGAGAATTTTTGTACGATACCGGTCGTTTAGGAATTTGAATGAAGCGATTCTTGCTTATTATGATGCTGAAATGCCCACAGATAAAATTCCTCAAATGAGATTCGTTGGTGATATAACTATAGGTGATGGCGAAGCCATTCCACCGAATACGAAATTTGTCAAAACTTGGCGCGTGGAAAACTCCGGTACAGTCTCATCCAGATATTTTGTACAAAACAGTGGATTTTGTGTTCTTTCACAGGTACTGAACGATGGCCAAGTAATTGTTCATTACGCTTCGTTAACGGTGATCGTTTTCAAGAACGCGATGAAGTTTACGTTAGTTCTCTAGCACCCGGTGAACAAACAAATATTTCCGTCCATATAACTAGTCCAAGTGGATCACGAATCATTCGATCACAATGGCGTTTATTTACTGCAGCGGGCGTACCATTTGGAGGTTGGAAAATTCTTTCGCCTAATTATATCTAATATAATTTCTTCTTTGTAGATCCCATTTGGGTGGTAGCAAGTGTCGAAGAAGGTGGTTTAATGGGCATAACTCAACAGCTTGCGCAATGTCATTCTCTTGGATTAAATTCTCCAGCACATATTCAACAGGCCAGCCATGCGTTTTATCAATCACCGCCATCGAATCCATTCCAATCAACACGATGTACGTGAAAACTTAGTTGTATTTTTATAATTCATTTTATGATTTCGATTAGATTCCGGACCAAGTTCTGATCCAAACACGCCAAGTGGATCTGTATGGACAAATTATTCGCTGGTAAATTTTTTTCAAGAAAGAAAATTTCTTTTAAGGAATGTTCTGTCTTCCAGGGTTATTATCCGCATATTACGAATTTTCATCATGCAACAACAGATTCTTCGACAGCATCAGCCGGAATCATCGATGACAGTTCTTTGGATACGTTTTAATCTACAAAGACAGCAAAATTGTTCTTCGTTCTTCTTCTTCTTTTTTTTATATATCAAAGCTTTATTTTTTTCCGTTGAACTATTTATGTAGATAAAAACGAAAGTCAGGCACGATTAACAGATTGATTTTTCTAAATACGACCTATTGAAGATGAGTCAGTCGACCGGTATAAATAAACAAACAAGTGAATCGACAAAACCATCGCTACCGAACCCGGAAGACACTAAACGTGAGAAAGAAACGACATACATCGACACTGTTCTCGAAGTCAACGACAACGAATTCGTTGGAAAAGAACGACTTCGCACACAGATTGACGAGCAGTTAAAAGAATTCGAAACATGGTACGCAAACGGAAAATGGTTGGATTTCCACAATCACCATTACGATTGGTGGATGTTTCCAAGTAAGTTCCAGCCGATCTCATGCGAATAAACCATCATTTATCATCAATAGTTGATGAAATCAGTAGTCGTGGAAAAGCGTATTGTTTGCCTCCCGACGTACTCAATGAATTAAAACAAGACAAGAACTTCGTTGACAAACTCCGCCGAGGTGTTAAGCTCATGGTCAGCAGTTGGGGATGGGTATGTTCGAACTGTGATCCTTCATTGAAACGTAAATACTTTTTTCCTCAAGGATATTGATGCATGTCGAAACTTTGATAAAGATAAACGAGCTGACAAACAGAAATGGTCATATTGGCCAGTTCGATTGTACAAAGCTGGTAAATGCATGTGGTTATTTGGCCAAAATGATTACTACAAATCGCTGAGACAATTGGCTGAATACATTCGAGACAAGGACAAAGAAAAACTCGATTATTTTTCACATACTAAAAATGGCAAAGCTAATGTGATCGAACAATGGGATGAATTAGAACGATGTTAATATTGTTTTATTCGTATTTGAATAAACTAGACCGCTTGATGATATTGATTCAAATTTGCGTGCATGAATCTAGAATTCGTTCAATCAACTCTCTTGCTCATTTCTTTCTTCATGCCGTAATTAATAAAGCGGAAAGAAGAACACTAGATCACAAATGAAAGGAAACATATGGCAAATCTCTTGATAAATGCATTCGAATAATCAGAAGTGATAATCAGAGAAAAAGGAACGAGTACAAAAGCAAATCAACGTTTAGTTTTGTCTCCGTGAATATTGACTATGCTTGATGCTCTAGTCATTTTAGTCATTATACCTCTTCTTTCGCTTATGGTTGCTTATTTTATTGAATGCTTTCGCAAAGTGAGACTTCAACGACAAAGTCAACAGATTTATCTTCTTATGACGCAACTATCATTGAATGAAGAAGAAGCTCCACCGGCGTATGACACTTTATTTTTTTGAAAAGATGTGCTAAAATACTTTTTGTGAAAGAAAGAAAAAACAAACGACACTACTTGAACTATATGATCTATTTCCTACGTCATAGGTATGGTTAAAACGAAAAATAAAGAGAGAGAGAGGAGGATAATCAAAATTCTAGTTCTATTTTTTTCCTTGTTCGGTGAGTGAAGTAGATGAACCATGAGTAGCTTCACCTTCATTTTTCGTTCCAGGACGGCCTTCGTGTGGATGAGGTAATGGCTGAAGTGTTGGCACAACACCCCAGATATTACGAGCGTATTCAGCGATTGTACGATCACTGGAAAATTTACCTGATGCGGCGATGTTTAGAAGACATTTCTTTGTCCAAGCAATCGGATCCTGCACAAATAAATAAATACTGAAAAGAACACAATTTTCTCAATTAATCTTACTTTAAACAGTTCACTGACACGTTCTTGACATTTGACATAGCTTTCATAATCAGCTAAAAGCATGTAACTAGAAAACACCGAAAATAAATCTTTGCTTGTTCCTTTCTTTCAGACATACTGATCGCCATGTTCGTTTAGTAAACTGTCCACGACATCATGGAATAAGTCGGGATTCTCCGGCGAGAAAAAGCCATCGCGAATTTGATCAAGTACTTGTTTGAGTTCAGCATTCTTTTCATAGAATTCTTTTGAACGATATCTAAATCATAGCAAGTTCTGACGAATTCATTCGGATGTGTTTTTTTTCTTCGCTCATACCCTTCGCTTCTGCGTTTTTCGACTTCTTCAACAGTCATACCGAAGATGAAGATATTCTCGTTGCCAACTTCTTCAGCCATTTCCACATTGGCTCCATCCAATGTACAAATTGTCATCGCACCGTTCAACATAAATTTCATGTTCGATGTACCACTGGCTTCCATGCCAGCAAGCGAGATTTGCTCGGACAAATCGGCAGCAGGAATGATTTCTTCTGCCATGGTTACACGATACTAAAAGAAGCAAATTTTCTACCAACTCAGTACAGCAATTAAAATTTACATTTTCAAGAAAGACAACTTTAAGACGATCGCCGATCACTGGATCATTGTTTATTACTTTGCCCACGCTGTTTATCTACAAAAAAAAACAGAAAGGAGTTACATTCGATAATCGTCTAATTACTTACTAGTTTAATAATCTTCTTGGCCATATGATAACCTGGTGCAGCCTACAGATACAAAAATCTTTAAATGACTCTTACAACTGCCTTTCACTCAAACCTTTCCACCAATCATCACTGTACGCGGAACGTATTTGCCATTTGGATGTGCTTTGATTCGATTGTATAATGTAACAACATGTAAAATATTTAACAATTGTCGTTTATATTCATGTATACGTTTGACTTGCATGTCATAGATGGACATGGGATTGATTTGTTGGTGTTGTGTTTTCAAGAGCCATTCTGCTAATCGATGTTTATTTTCTTGCTTAACTTGTTGAATGTCGCGAATAAATGCTTCGTTATTGACAAATTCTCTCAAACGTTTGAGATCATCGAGTTTCGTGATCCAATCTTCACCGATTTTCTACGAAAATATCAAGTCATAGACAACGAATGAAATCCAAAGAAGCGAATCTTCGTTACTTCAGCGATAGCATCACTTAGATTTGGATTGCTTAGAACTAACCAACGACGCGGAGTAATTCCGTTGGTTTTGTTTTGAAATTTTTCAGGTGTTAATTCATAGAACGATTTAAAACTAAAGATTTCCATTCAAAATATCACACGATATGAACGTCTTTTCTGCTTACAGAGTTGTTTTCAAAAGTTCCGAATGAATTTGAGCTACGCCATTAACTGCATGTGAACCCTAGAAGATTCTATTGCAGAAAGCAATGAATACATTTCATTACTTACCACAATAGCTAAGTAAGCCATATTGATACGTTTATCATCACCTTCTTCGACAATTGATAAATTACGAATACGATCGTTATCACCAGGATAGCGCGCAGCAACTTCCTAGCAAAAATATTATGTCAAGTTTTGTGCGCTATAGCAAAGATTCTTTACATACTTGAAGATGATGTAAATTAATTTCGTAGATGATTTGTAAATGTCGTGGTAAAACATGTTCTAATAAGCCAACTGACCATCGTTCTACAGCTTCAGGCATCAATGTATGATTAGTATAGGCACATGCACGTTTTGTGACATCCCAGGCAGCTTCCCATTCTAAACCTTCAATGTCGACTAATAAACGCATCAATTCAGCAACAGTTAATGCTGGATGTGTATCATTCAATTGAATAGCGACCTTTGAAAGAAAAAGATTTCATCAGGAGGAAACCGTGTTCGTGTATCTGTCTCTTACTTTATCGGGAAATGTATTGAAATCATCGCGTGTTGATGAAGAGATACCGAATTTCGAATGTTTATAACGACGAATAATATCCGAAAGTGTAGCAGCGACAAGAAAATATTCTTGTTTCAAACGAAGTTCTTTGCCTTGCATGTACTAAATGTAGAACAAAGCAACTTTCGAATGGCGATTAAAATCATACAACTCACGTTATCATTTGGATATAAGACACGAGTTACATTTTCAGCTAAGCTTTGTTCGCTGACTGCGTTAAGATAATCTCCATCGTTAACTAAACAAAGAAGAAAAACAAATTCACGACAGAAGCTACAATAGTTAACGAACAGAATTGAAAGTTGAACTTTTGTGGTGCTTTGGCACTCCATAGTCGAAGTGTGTTGACAACCTAAAACATGAGGAAACATTCGACATCTGCACACTGAATTTTCATATTACGAACGTTGTTATTAAAGCCTGGAACAGGAGTATCATAAGGCATGGCCATGATAACTTTAGTATCAACCCATTTAGATTTTCCGTTCTGTTCAATAACACGGCCGTAAAGGTTAACTGGAATTTGATACTCTGGCCGAGGTATTTCCCATGGATTTCCATAACGTAACCTAAAAATTCACATATAAAATCTCTTTTCAATTTTTTCGAACTCATTTTACCAATCATCAGGTTCTTCGCATTGAAAACCATCTTTAATGGTTTGTTGGAAAATACCAAATTCGTATCGTAGACCATAACCATAACCAGCAATACCAAGTGTGGCCATGGAATCAAGAAAGCAAGCAGCAAGTCGACCTAGACCGCCATTACCTAAGCCAGCATCCTCTTCGAATTCTTCCAAATCTTCAATTGCTAAACCAAGCTAAACAGACAAAAGACAATTGCACCCAAAGTGCAAACCTGCTCAACCATTACTTCATATAAAGCTTCATCTAATTCTGATTCGATGCCCAAATTGATCATCATATTCGATAATGATCGTCCCATGTAGTATTCTAACGATAAATAATAAACACGTTTTGGATCACTATCATAATAATGTTGTTGAGTACGAATCCATCGGCCAACAAGGTGATCTCGAACGGTATAAGCTATCGATAAAAAGTAATCCCGATTCGTAGCCACATTGCGATCTTTGACGATGGTAAAGTGTAGATGACGATTGAAAGTTTTTTTCACGGATGCGACGTTTTCGAGTAACGGAAGACCACGAATGGAGATTTGCTTGCGACGATCTTTATCGGTCAACGGAGCTTTTGTCGATGGTTTCGACATGATCGAAATCTGAAATAACAAATGCAATGTACTCGTATGCTCTCTTTCTGAACAATAAAAAAACACATAGACATTCGCACTTTAGTAAGAAAAATAACGAATAAGAAAAAGAAAGAAAAATGCACACGTACTTTGTATTCCTTTATATACCGTCGAAAATGGATGTTTTTGTCGTTCTTCTATTTCGACACACTAGCACGTGATAGTAGACATCTAGGCAAAGGAGAAGCATCAAGGAACAATGAGTAACATGCGATAGATATAATACACTGCTATCAAAATCGAAATCATGCGTGAGATGTGTGAAACAGTTTAAGGGCACATGACACGATTCGATTAGCGAAAAAAACACTACCTACGCATACTTTTCGTGCGCAATTAACGACTATTTGGTTTAGTACATGTGTTATATGTGACTTCAAAAACAATGTTTGTATGAGAAAAAAACGTAACGTCTAACGTTTAATTCAACATAACCTGCGTTCTTATCTTTGTGATAGTTTTCTTGTTGATTATTTCGTATACTAGTTAGTTCTTATCATTTATTGCATTCTTAGGCACATTCAAAGTAAATAGTGCGGTACAAGTGTGACTATGGGTCTGTTTATCAGAGTCTATATTTCCGGAGAAAACAAAAGCGCAAAACAAAACAATAACTAATAAAACAAGGGCCTATTTATGTTTTTTCTTTCCATAGAATTGTTCCATGAAGAGTCCAACGAACACCAACGCCGTGCCACACATCTGTTGCTTCGATATTGGATTTCCGAAGATAATCACAGAGCAAAGAATAGTGAAAAATTTTCGTGTCGTGGTGAAAATTGAACATGTTAATGGACCAAACCATTCGATGGTGAAAAAGATACCAATCTAAAATGAAAACTATCACATAATGTAAATCGAAGACGGAATCAACTCACTTGACCACAAGCACCAGCTATACCAAGTAAAACCATTCTTGTCATTACTTCTGGATAGATGGTTAAAAAGTTGTACAAACCAAAGATTTCACCAGTTGCAAACACACCAATCGATGCCCATAAACATGACCAAGTATTCATAGAAAACATCATGTGAAATGCTTGAACTCTATGTGCATCGCGAATCTTATCCTGGATACTACCGGTAAGACCATCAAATGCAAGCGAAACAATCTATACAGAGAAATTCTACCAAGAAAATGTTGAGTAAGAACTGACCAGAAGAAATTCTCCGATGCCGATAAGTCCACCTGTTTCCGTTGTTTTCCGTGTTTCCGTCGGTTTTTTATACATGAACAAAACCACTCCTGCGGAAACAATGCATCGTCATCAATTTCAAATGAAAATCATTCCCTACCGAGAACAATCAATAAAACATACAAATATTTCACTAATGGATATCTTTTTCTTGCGACTAATACACCTAATAACATGACTGGAACTGGTTTAATAGATTTTCCAAGTACCTTCAGGCAGAAAACGTGCTTTCTTCACAGGAAAGTATCTTTCTTCTTACTTGCATAGGATAACTAACAAATTCTAGTGCATAATTACTTGCAAGCATGGCAAATAGGTATGTAAATGACGAAATCGCATACATTCTTGATGGAGTTGTATCTCTATGAGTTTGCCATGACAGGAGAACGATTTTTGAAACGATTGCATTGAAAATACATTGAAAGAGCACGAGCGAAATAATAAAAGTAAACTTATCATTTTCGCCGTATTTCTTTTTGATTCTAATGAAGCGATAAACTAATGCATACTCTCCCTCTCAACAAGAAATTCTTTCTTCTTACATCGACTCCTGAGCGATACCAAATCCAAGATAGGCAACGAAAATGCCGAGAAAACATAGAATCAATCTAACTGTTGAAGACGCAAAAAATGAGGCTGCTTTGTGATGATGGTGGTGATGATGATGACGATGATGATGTTCGCCAGTGGTTGTAGTTTCGTCAACCATGATTAATCGAAGAGATTAAGCAAAAAGCCGTTTGCACATAGGTTTTTCTCTACGTGGATCGTAGAGAGAGAGAGAAACTTGTCAGATTGTCGAATGGAAAGATGACGAAGCAATCATAAGCGAGTAAGAGAAAACGATACTCTGACATCTATAGACAGTGTGGAAAGGTTTAGAATGAAGTCAAATGGCTGATTGAAGGAATGATTAAGCTTTTCCATTTACTAGAACGAACATGGCCATGTCGGTAACGATGGATCAAGTCGTCAAACGAGCGAAAGATAGTTTCGGACAAATGTTTGACAAGAGTCTTCATGACCTCGTTCGTGGCATTCGAAATCATAAGGACAATGAAGTAAAATATCTTGAGCAACAAAAAAAACAGTGTATTATCTTGTTTTGTTAATGAAAGGCAAAATACATCAATGAAGCGATCGATGAGATCAAGCAAGAACTCAAACAAGACAATATTGCAGTGAAAGCAAATGCTGTGAATAAATTAACTTATGTAAGAAGTGTATTTTAAGACTAGTTTCATTCGAATGATTATATTTATCTAGCTTCAAATGCTCGGATACGATATATCATGGAGTGCATTTAATATTATCGAAGTGATGAGTTCAAACAAGTTTACATTCAAAGTAAGAGCACGGTTTACGAAGAAAACAACGAATGATACGTTGGCTATTTTAGCGAACCGGCTATCTTGCTGCTTCGCAATGTTTTCACGAAGGAACAGATGTTTTAATGTTGACAACCAACATGATTCGAAAAGTACAGAAGATCTCTCGTTGATTCTTCATGAGCGATTTGCAAACGAAAAAAAAAACCGAATCTTTTAGGATCTTAACAGTTCATCAATGTATGAAGCTGCTACTGCAATGAATGGTCTTTCATGTTTTATCAATGGTGATCTGGCTCATGATCTAGCAAATGATATCATGATATTAGTAAGACAAATGATTGACACATCTTCGGTGGATGTTAGCTGGTTTCTTTGAAGATGTCATCAACAAAACCATACATACGCAAACGAGCTGTTCTTCTCTTGTACAAAGTGTTTCTTAACAATCCTGATGCTTTGAAACCTGCATTTCCTCGATTGAAAGAAAAACTCGAAGATCCCGATCCAGGTAAACTGAATTTCGATGAAGACAACGCGCACAATTCTCGTTTCTTTCAGGTGTTCAAGCTGCTGCTGTGAATGTCATTTGTGAATTAGCTAGACGCAATCCGAAAAATTATTTGCCTCTAGCCCCAATCTTCTTTCGTTTGATGACAACATCAACTAACAATTGGGTGTTGATTAAAATCATAAAACTAGTAAATAAAAGACTGTTTTTTTTTCTATTTGGATGTATTCATTTTCGTTTAGTTCGGTGCATTGACACCTTTAGAACCTCGATTAGGCAAAAAACTAATAGAACCATTGACAAATTTGATACATAGCACCTCAGCTATGTCTCTTCTCTACGAATGTATCAATACTGTGATTGCTGGTAAACATGAAACGATCGAATAAGAAAAAAAACACCAATTCACTGCATGTTTTCAGTTCTCGTTTCCATATCATCGGGTTTACCTAATCATAATGCATCGATTCAATTATGCGTACAAAAACTTCGCATACTCATCGAAGATTCTGATCAAAACTGTGAGTAACACTCAAGAGAAACAAGGACGAATATTTTCGTTGGTGTCGTTTAGTGAAATACTTAGGATTATTGGCAATGTCAAAGATTTTACAAACACATCCGAAAAGTGTACAAGCACATAATGATCTAATAATGCAGTGTCTCGATGACAAGGACGAATCCATACGTTTACGAGCGCTTGATCTTTTATCTGGCATGGTAAGAGACAGCAAGTGAAACAGATTAGATGAAATTTAGTTCTTTTAGGTATCGAGAAAGAATTTGATGGATATCGTTCGTAAATTGATGATTCATATGGATAAATCGGAAGGTTCACATTATCGAGATGAATTACTATCGAAAATTATTGAGATTTGTAGTCAAAATGATTATCAACATATTACTAATTTCGAATGGTTCGTGTTCAATTCACTTTCCTTCTTTCCTTTCCTTGATCAATCCTTTGGCAACATAGGTATATAAGCATATTAGTGGAATTGACTCGTCTCGAAGGAACGAAACATGGAAATCTGATTGCTTTACAAGTGTTGGATGTTGCCGTTCGTGTCGAATCGATTCGTCCATTTGCTTGCAATCAAATGGTAAATATTGACCTAATGTCAATAGATAGTCTCATGTTTTCTCTCTCATCAAGGCAATTCTTCTCGCTAACGCGCATGTTTTTATCGTCGGATCAAATACGACAACTGTTGCCGAAGTTTTGTATGCAGCCGCATGGATCTGTGGAGAATTTTGTTCGTACGTACTGAGAAAAAAGTTGATGTTTAGTGTAGAGTCCATTCTGTATCTAATAGATATTTAAAAGAACCACAAGAAACACTACAAGCAATACTGAATACAAAAGTTACTCTCTTTCCGGGTCATATCCAATCAGTTTACTATCAAAATATTCTGAAAATTGTCACACATTTAATTCAATCATCGAACAATGATCAAGCTTTTGCCAAACAATTGATTTCCACGACGATTGAGAAGATGTCGGCGTTCTTATCGAGTGGTGATGTGGAAGCACAAGAACGTGTATGTTCTGTTTCATTCAATACGAAATACATTTCCTTCTTTAGGCAAGTGTAAGCTTACATATTCTCAAAACAGTGTTGAAACTTCTTGAAAAATCGGACTTTAATATCAACGAGTTATCAGTCTTGTTCGAAGGTTCACTCAACCCGGTTGCACCCAAAGCGCAACGTAAAGTTGCCGTACCCAATGGGTAAGTCAATCTATTCTGTTAATATTCTATTCTTAAATGATTGATTTAGTTTGGATTTGGATGCTTGGATCAATGAACCACCCTCGGAAAGTGAAGACGAATCAGTTGTTAGCGAGACGCACTATGATAATAAAGGATTGTTTTATGGAAATAGCGAAAATAGTTATAGTTCGAACTCGTATGCAAATGAAGCATCGAGTTATCAGAAGACGAAAAATTACGTTGAACCCACAGCCGATGAATTAGAACAACAACGCGAATCAAGAAAACAAAGTGAACAGATGAATCCGTTCTATTTGAAAGATACAAAGAAATCGAAAGCTACGCCGAAGGTACTGATGAATATTCGAATTGAAAATTGATTGTTGCTTTTTTGTTAACTTATAGACAGAAACACCTACGACGGCGACAAATGGCAATGAAAATCTTCAGTCTTCTCTTTCGAAAGGAGCGATTCCTAGTAACTTACAGGTCTCTCTTTCCGATCAACTCTATCGTCAAGCTAAAATCGATGAAGAGAATCGTCGCTTGAAGAAGAAATCCAAAGTTGATGGTACATCATCGAAAAAGGGAAAGAAATCCTCGAAGAAATCCGATACAGTAGCTGCTGATGATAATGATGATGACATCTATCCAACAATTAAAGTCACACGTGGTGGTGAATTACCTGAAGGTGCCACCGCCAGCGGTAATGAAGACAATGACGACGATAATAATACGAAAGTTGGTAATAAAAACAAAAAATACGACCCACATCGAGCATTAAATATCGATCTGAATGAAGTTCCTAAACCAACACCATCACCTCCACAACCAAAACAAACCTCTCAGAAACCCGTAGACGTACCTTCTCCTCCCCCACCGGAATCTCATGAAAAACCGAAAAAGCCTAAGAAAAAGACCACTGCAGAAAAAGAGGCCAAAGCGACGAATTCGAAAACTAAACTGAAAAAGCCTGAACGCAGCGATTACAAAGAATTGGTATCCCCAATCGATGATGAAGAAACAACTGCTCCACCACCGCCGGCTTCTTCAACCATTCCAAACGAAAAACCCAAGAAAAAGAAAACTAAAGAGAAAAAATCCACTTCAAAAACAGCAGCTGCCGAAGCCAATCAATCTGCTCCGCTTCTATTCGATATCATGAGCGATGAGATTCCCTCGTCAAATCAATCTACTCAACAACAGAATGAGCAAGATCTATACAAACTAGCCGCTCAATCGGACAATCTCACTGTTGTAAGTCATTTACTTTCTCTTCGAATGTCCTTCGCCACCAAGAGAACCTTCATATTTTTAGGAATACTCAATCGTCTCGAAAACATCTGCAGCTGAACTTGATGTCACCTTTCTTCTTAAAAATCGCACCACATCGATCATCGACCACATTAGTATACATGTTGTCGACAGTATGAGTTCGAAGTTATTGAATACAACCAGTGCCAATCGAATATCGTTCCCAAGTTTAAGCCTCTTTCCTCATGCGCAAAATTATCTCCACGTGTTCTTCACTATCAACGCAATATCTTTCCCTCAAAAACTAAAAACAACTTTATCTTGTTCGGTTAATGTATGTTTTCTCTACACTAGATATCGAATCATTGTTTTCTTCATCATTGCAGAAATCGAATCAAATAGAAAACGATACAATTGAATTTAAACTTAATCTACCTTGCTCGCAATATTTAAGAAGAAAGACATTACATTCGTAAGTTAATTGTCATGAAAATCTTTCCATCGTTACTGTTATTTTCTGCAATAAAGTGATGCGTTTGCGGATCTGATGAATTCGGGAACATTGACATCTCAATCAAATGTAAACATCTCAACAGGCAAACCAAATTTCACATCGATAATCAATACCATTTGTCAATCTTATCGCTTAACCGGTTAGTAGAATATTTCTACACAAATCCTTATTTTCATTTGTCTCATTTCAGTTGTGGACAACGTCAACTCAGCCGCCTCACTCTATGCTGAAACAATTCTAGGTCATCCAGTTGCGCTTTTAATAAAATCTACCGTATGTCAACATTGTTCATCGGACGTCTACGTACTTGTTGTCCTCTGCCTTTATTTTAGAATTCTCCATCAAATATCTCAATTAACGGTAAATCAACAGAAGCACATTTTCTCTCGAATTTATTAGAAGAAATTCAAACATCATTCAAATAATTCTCCTTGTTTTTTTTCTCTCTCTCTCTGTCTCATTCCATTATTTTTATTTTTATTGATTCCATGGACAGTATTTATATATTAAAGCTCAGAAAAATCAACAGTGACATTGATAAATCCGTTATTTTTGTGTCATCTACTGCCTTTATATTTTAAGATGAAGAAAAAAACACAGTATCAAAGCAATCTCTTTTATGTGTTCATCTGACAGGCATTGAACTCACTGTTTTTGTTCGGTTCGAAATGAATCTAGTTAATTAACGTGTATCTGTTGTTATTTTTTTTTGTTTTATTAGAATTACTAATGTTATATGCTTATAAAAGGAGAAAAATGAAAGACGCATTATCGATGAAATATAAAACCTACATTACAGATCTTTCGCCTAACATACTGTCCGCATCGGCACTTTTATTTGATAAACAGTCGGTAGTCTATGTTGATAATTCATCAATTCGTTATGGCAACTAGCACATACGTATGAAAACTGATTTTGCTCAGGATATCCGTTTGTTAGTATCAGTTGTGGTTGTTTCATACATCGTCGACACATCTGATGCTGATGGTCTAGTGCAACGCATTGAACTGGGAAAGAGTTTCTCGTTTCAGCTTGTTGTGATATGAGCGCATATTCATATTCAACGTTCGAATCGGTTGCTAGTTGTTTGCAATATGGATATGAATAAGGTGCGTAGATTGATGTTGTTGATACGTCGGAAGATTCATAGGTAATGGATCGATGCAAATTGAAATGACGATAGGTGAAGTAGGCCAGAATATACAACGAGCAGCATAGAATATATAGACAAGCGCAAACTAGTTGAACACTTTCAAGGAAACGCTTGGACGTTCGAAGGAAATCCGGCCAAGCAGTTAGACTTTCATCATACGGACAACTTATTAGAAAACAACGTGTTGGATCGATGAGAACGAGAATATCGTAGGCGATTAACCCAATGCATAACAAAATCATACAAAAGCACGAGATCAAAGTAATCCGACGCCAAAATAATTTTGGTAAACATACTAAACACAAAAGATCGACTAGGAAAGAAACTTATTGGGAAGGTATATTTATCTACCTGTGATAAGAACACATATCGAGTTAATCGTCAGAGGTACAAAAATAATGAATCCACCGAATGCTGTCGATCGACGTGCATCGATAATTGTATGTCCAATTTCCATGCCGAGAATATTGAAAGAAAGACAAAGTAAGATTGCTCCAAGACTGGCCATCCAGATACATGGCCATTGTAAATGCCATCCATAGTTGTTGAAAATCATTGTATCGACATGTCTACTCGATTGCATTTGTTTGTCTTTTCATTGATTTTATTATTAAAATATGGCAGAGCAAACGACGAAGACGAGAAATCGAAGTTTTATTTCAATGAAATGAAAATAAAACGAAAGCCTTGATTTTGTTATGTCTTTTATTCATTAATGTCTACGTTAACTAAACAAGCAGATCTCTTCCCTTTTTCTCTCAAGTATTCGTGTATGCAAATGTTGAAACAAGTCTTAATTCAATACATTCTCGTTCTATATCTCGAAGAAAAAACATATGTCAAACATTCTGACGAATTTGTCAAGTATTTTTGTATTTACACGGTTTCCGAACGCATGTCTTCTGTCATTCTTGTAGGACACGAAGCTTTGTACGAGAAAACAAATCATATTAATAAACACACGCCTACTCTTGAAGCGATAGCGGTTAACACCGAATGTAAGAAGTTTTACGAACCATGCCCCTTTTTTGTAACGATGTTAGTAATCATATTTCATAAGCATTATATTCCATTGAGCTCGAAGACTGGAGAACGTTGTTGATTAATCGAAAAATGAACTCAGCCGTATTTATTGCCACATGATATTATTCATGATCTTATTTCATTTCAAATCAAGTAATGCACTGTTTTCATGTATGACTTCGCCAAATTCAAAACATAATAACAATCGATTACTTAGACGGAAATTATGTCGCACAGAAATGTTATTACACTCACAAGTGACTCGAATCTTTGAATAATCAAATAGAACCGTGCTTTTTTTCTTCTTTTTCTTTTTTAATAAGTCTATCAAATGAGAGAATACAATCAATTAAATCCAAAATGTTGTTAGTAGACGATACTTCCGACGTCTGTAAATGTGAGAATCGAATGTATGATACTCAACCAGCATCTTAAGCATATACCTCGAGGAGTAGATATGAGTTTACACGGAATGCACTTGTTTCGAGGGTTCAAAGAAATGATTTACCCGGTCGGATACAAAATCTCGTTTATTGTTGTAACCACCTGAAGAACGAAAGTCTTTGTGCCGAACTGCAAACAGCCTTGTACTTTCAAATAGATCAGGCCCTTTAATAAACTCGCCAATAGGATTCTAGGAATCTCGGTATATTTAGATCTATTTTTCCTTCAGGATTTTCATATTTAATATGTCTATAACATTTCATATAAGCAAACTTCTTCCTTCATAGAATATTTACTCTTCTGAAAAGTCTTGCATCTGATTTCCGTTCGGTAAATGTTTTCCACCTAATCTATCATCAAATATGTAGGTGTGTGCGCGTATATAGTCGTGCTAAATGTTCAAGTAGTGACTTGAAATGTAAGAATGACGTTTTAGATGAATGTGAGATGCGAGAGCAGTTTAGCAGATTGCCTGCACTCGTTCATCAAGCCGTGTTTTTCAACTTAAAGTATTTTGCATGTCAGATACTAGTCGGATGTTTATTACATTCTATTTAGACGGCAAAATGAGAGAAAGTAATTACGTGAAATGGGCGACATCGTTCTTTTTTCCATTCTCCTCCGAGTTACTTTTCTAAAAGCAACTATAAAATATTTATGCTGAATAAAAGAAATAGGAGCAGAGAGAAACTTGTGAAGAGTGTTATTTTTCTCTTTTCTTCGCTCACCACTTTGCTAAATTTGTCTCCAATGAAATACGAGACTGTGAGAAAAACGGAAGTCTATCAAAACACATGAAAAAGAAGGAAAAAAATAATATGCTTGTTAGGAAAAATACGAAAGAACGGGAGAAAAAAAGGAGAGGTTTATTGACTTAAACACAAAAACAAGGTGCAAAAGACGGAAAGAGAGAAAAAGTATGAGCGAGAGAAAAAAATAGAGAACGAGAGACGAGTGTAGCTGTTCTATTAATGATCATTTTAACGTTTAACATACTCAACGACAGTTGTTCTCTGCTGCTGGCGGCAGAGCTTTCCCAATTACATATCGCAGGCGATTATCCCTTACGTAATTTGAATAAATTCAAATCAAATCAAAACAAACAAGAATATCATGTCTTTACAACAATATTGGCAAACACAAAACTCTTTCTTCGATTTATCGGCTGGATCGATAAACAAACTTGGTTATTGCAACTATTTTACAGATCCACAACAAGAGGAATACGATGGCGCCAAGGTAAGACTTTCAACTACGAATAGGCAAAATATTGTAGGCGGGATATTTTAGCCACTTCGAAAACGTCGAGATGATACCAATGATATTATTAATCAACTCTTCGATGCAACATTAGTACGACGACCAGGTCAACGTGATGTCGTTCGCGTCGGTGGACGAAAGAACAAAAACGAAATCTTAGGTTTAACAAATGCTCGTCTTATCAAAAACATTCATTTAAATGGTGACAAATATTCACGTAAGTATTCGCATCTTTCCCGAGAGACAAACCTCTACTTGTTGACTCTTCAGGTGACATCGAACTTGTACGTGGTATTCAAACAAGCGTGAACAATGGCGATTTTATTCTTGTCCTTCGTACTGATGGCCGCATCGTCGCTATGAGTGATGAAGTTGAAAATCATTTAGGCAAGACAATGGTAGGATCCGCGCGTTATTTGCATTCTTCTCTAAAATGAATGGTTGCTCTTTTTAGCGTTCCTTGTACACTCAGTGCATGAATCTTTATGATTGTCTTGATAAGGCTGACCGAGAAAAGTTACATGATGTTTTAGTTACATCCGATGACGTGGCAAATAAGGAATATCAACTTGTTTGCACTTTTCGTTTACCCAAAGGTAAACGTCCAAGTCGAACGCGTGAAGACGTAAAGGTAGATACAATCATGATTGTTCTACTTGTTATGCATTGATTTATTTAGGCAATTTCAATGGCTGGCCATTTCTATTCATGTCATGATGCATGTTATGATCGTTTATTTGTTGCTCGTTGTCAAGCTTTAGTTTCTCGTACAACAAACGAGACGAGTTCATCGCAAACAACTTTGACGAATACATCAATGATGAAAATAACTTTGAATGACGATATGACTGTTAGTATGGTCTCATCAAAGTAAGTGATCAAAAGAAAGAGGAGACTAACTATGTTGTGTGTTTTTCTTTCAGCGTCAAAGATGTTCTTGGTTATGCACGAAATGAAATTATCGGAAACTGGTTTGGTCGTTACTTATCATCAGAAGACTTGGAAAAGTTCGAAAACATTCGGCAATTACATTGTAAGACATGCTTTGATATTGGGCAAAATGAAATTGAACCGTTCTCTTTGTCTATGTAGTTCAAAACGAACAACAAGCACCAAAAAGTATTTGCGAATTATTCGATATCTACGCAAATCATGGTGAAAGCCGACTGACCTTCTTATGTCAAATTCGACCAATGCGTGAACGACGTGCAAAATCAATCAAATATGCCATTGTTGCTCAACTAATTGAGTAAGTTCGCTTGTCACCAATCGAAAAGTATACTGAGCAACGTGTCTTCTTCGTTTCTAGTCCATCAATGCGAAACGAATATATGAAGTATGTTCATGATGAAGCTGAACCGAATCAAGTGACAATCAAAGTCGAACAAGTAAATCTGGGTGCGCAGTGAGAGAAGGGGTTTTTGCTAGCAAAGTTTACGTTTTCTATTTCATTTCAATTAGTTTCCCCGCCAATGCCTAAGTCGAGCGAAGATACACTCATGGCCGATAGCCCGTCGCTCTCCATGGGTCTCCTCATGTTCGACAATGTCAACAATAATGAATGTAGCCCACGACAACAACAACAACAACAACAGCCGTCGCCTATCTCTCGATCACTCTCAAACGTTGTTGCACCATTCATATTCGACGATGAAACTTCAGAATTGTTCCAATACCAATACGGTCAAGATTCAACAATCAACGCACCTGTACACTACTGGCCAAGTAAAGTCATCGATGATACATTTATCAAGTATCAATTTGAACAAGAACTAGCCAGTATCGATGCGCTCATCAATGATTTCTAAACATATTGGAACAGTGGCAGATCGCGCACGACTTCTCAATCGCTTTTGTTTTCATTTGATTTTTGGATTTTGTTGCAGCAGGTCTGTGCTTAACGAATCTAATTGATCTCTCGTCTCTTCTTCGATAAGCCGGGTGCTTTCGAACTTATATCTTGATTTTCTTCTTTATCTATATATTCTAATCTATATTAGCTTATTGTCAGTAATTTACTCTTCGTTCATCGATGTTGTCAGTAATCCGTGAAAGCAAAACTGTGCGCGATCTCCCGGTGAACTCGTTTCGTTTTCTTTGATTTTCTTTTCATTTTTGCTGTTGTTTTCAAGTCTCCTGATTTTCTGCATGTCAATAAAAATTGATTGAAAAATCAACAACTTCATCTCTAAATATACCTGGCTTATCGTTATGCACATATTTACTAATAGATGATATTTGATATGCGCAAATAATCGATGCTGGACATATATGCGTCTGTCTTTGACATCGCTATTCAAGTCTCTGACGAGAAAAAAGCAAATGCTATGAACGAGAAACAGTTCTTGGAAGCTAACTAAGTTATTCACCTTGCGCATTGTTGTTCTTGTTTGATGAAAAACTTTCTAATAGACTTGCCCTCAATTATCTGTCTATTTCCGAACGGCGTTGCTGACACGCTAATCTTCTCGACTGAAAGCGTTCTCTCCACATCCAGGGACAACGTTTTTCTGATCTTCTTCAAGGACATGAAATATAAGTCTCCAATTTCAGGCACATTGAATATTGGATACTTCTTGAAGGAAAAAAAGAACAATTAGTGAGATGCAAAATCAACATTTACCCCGTGAGTATGCATTAATATTTACTCAGTAAAATGAACGTTAGCGATGTGGAAAGAATTCTCAATGAATCACTTGTCGGAGTATCTCGCAAATTAATTGAAAAGGTAGTTGTTTGATATTCTCTGTGTTCAGCAGAGAACCAACATAATCAGGTCTAAAAATACTTGCTTTGATTACGTCTTCTTGTAATTAAATGTTCGAGAAAGAACTGACGTCATCAGTATTCTTTATGGACGTCTTCCTTTTTGAAAAATATCATGGCAAGGAGCATATGTGTGACTCCTGTTGCTATTTTTATTATTGATATTTGCATCTCTAATCTGAGGGATGCTCATAGAATATGAATCAACTGTCAGTTTGTGTATGTTTGATATTTCACTAGCACGCAGTAGATGACGTCGTTTTGTTTCTCCTATTCGGGCATTTGTCACGACGAATTAAATTCCAGGACACGTTAGCTTGACAGAAATGAGTCTTGATTGGATTAAAAATTCTGTCTAAATCAATCTCAGTTGAAAACATCGATAAAGACAAGAACGTAATAAGCATTCTCATTGAAATTACTTTTGCTTTAGACACAAGTGTCAGTTATGTTTTGTTCACACAAAGTAAGAGAAGTCAACAGTACCCCTTCTCTAACGCATACGTATAATTATAATTCGGAAGTTTTCAAAATCAAATTCATACTAAGAAGAAAAATATGTAATTTTAAGTACACGCGTTCATGTTGATTGCTAATCAAGCATTCAGATGGTTTATGCGCAAGCGCGAAAGTGAATGCAATAGGAAAAGTCACATTGAAATTCTTTATTCATTACTAATGCTTCGCAGATAGACAGAGGAAGTCATTTGGAAGGCGAAGGTGTTTGTTATTTGTTTATGAAAACCTTGACTAGAATCTCAATTCATCGCATGGCTTTTTCAATAATGAATTTTAACCTGGAGTACTCTACGATAGAGAAACTCTAAGGCGCAAAATAGAAATTGTCATATTCTCATCACATAAATAGCTAAATAACACGCATCGAACTCCTTGTTGATAAATTGATGATAAATATTGTTCAATAAGATCGTTCCACGGGATTTGTCATGTCAGTTAGATGAGAAATAGTTGTGACTTTAACTTCGCATCAGACATTCTGCAGATCTGTCTGTGCAAAGATTAAACATTTTCTATTTGTTCATACGACAAGATAATGAGTTTAAACTTATCCTTTTAGACATTGTTTCAAAGCAGAATAGGCTTTAATCTATAGAAACCATCGTCTATTTTGGCAAACGACACAGACACTATTGCGACGTTAGCCTATTCTATAAAAGTTTTAAATCTATTTTTATGCTAATGCTGAAGAAAACGTTCAAGATTACGATTAAATCTGATGGAATTTGTGTAATAGAATATGCACCTGTCAATGTTAACCTGTTTAGCAGTTGAGTACACTGAATGACGTGTGATCCTAGGAACGTCGCTTCTCTCGCGTGTATTCATGTGACAACAAATACTGAGTATAGATTTGAATTTCTCATGTTTAAGTAAAAGAAGAAGAACAAGAAAAATGATCAAGCACGCAATACAATACAACACACTCATGTGCGCGTAAAAACAAAAACGACATCAGTTTGTGCTGTTAAACACATGAAAATTAGACAAATAAGCCAGAGAAAACAAAATGTACAAAGCCTAGGAAGTAAGAATCAAACTGAACGATAAACGAAATGGTTTTTTTTTTATTCTCGGGGGTAACCGATATTTATGTGTTGTCGAAAGAAACAATTGTATCTACGAAATGAAGTTGTATTTTTCTGCGTACTGTTCTTCAACAGAGACTATTCATCTGTTTTAATATTGATTAGTAATAACAACTAGAAGATGTTCACCATCGGTCATTGTTGGGCGTGATGGTGGTGTACGTGGGCCATTGGAAAAGCTCATTGATGGACACATAACTTGGAGAAGCTTTTTACTGAATAAACACGGTGGATATACATTCATAACAGCCTTTTCTTGATCCTGAGAATGCAATGGAACCGATATGACACCAGCAGCTTCTTTCCTACCAGAGAAAATCAAAAACTATTTGAATGAAATTGATCGAATTTCTCAAACGCTTACGTTGCAAGATAAGTTATCAAATGAGAAAGTGACGATTCGTCATCGACACGACCATCGGTATTTCTCTTCGATTGTGAACGTTCGTCATTTTCATCGGATGACGATGCATGATTGGGCGATCTTCCTCTTCCATTAGGTCGACGTTGTTTCGAAGTACCCGAATTTACATTGATCAAATGCGCCGTTGGTGAAGTAACCAAAATTGCGAAAGTTATTTGACTTGACTGCTTTCGACTACTAGATGATGATTGCCCATTGGCGCTGGAGATTGAATTGCTGACACTTGTACGAATCTTCTTTTCTAAATCATCGAACTTAAGTGGATCCAGACGCAGTCTTTGAGTAACGTTCAATGCTTTCTTATCATCTGTATAACTACTCGATTGGCCTACGAAAGAAAACGTTTGAATTTTATTTCTCATAGAGAACGTCTTACTGAGAACAGCGTTCGCGAAATTCAAATCTCCAGCAAGGAAATGCATACGTGCATCATACGCATGCGATTTGAGTACAAATTGAACCGAATAAGCAGTAGGTCGAGTATTTCTAATCTTGGAATTCAGTTTTTCACATAAAGTTATGAGTTCATTAACATTGTTGATGTTGTTCGTATCATCGGGCGACAAATACGAACCATATGGACTATAGAATGTTTGCCCAGCAACAGGTGCAACTGGACTTGGAGTTCGTCGTTTCGATGGCGCGGATGCGGGTGAAACTGGCGAACGTGAATGCGATTGTCTTTTGAAATTTTTGCTTGCATCTTGTTCATCATCGCGAGAGACTGATCGAAGACGATCTTTCGGTGAACGAGAACGTTCTAATGAAGCTGATGATGCAGATGATGATCGAGATGTTCGCTGTTTGGATGTATTGTCTTGTGGACGAACGATAACGAAACGTCGAGCGGTTGGTTGGTCGAGATAATCAATTCGAAGACCAGCTAGAATGAGGAAAACACGTCTCGAAATGTTACTTCTTACTTAATAATAAATTTACCTCGACGAGTTGTATCTGATTGGCCCGATTCAGTTCGTACTTTTCGTCCATCGACTATCTGCGTTACACCTGTCATTTTTGCACGTGCAGCTATGGCATGTTCAATGTCACTATAAGAAACCACAGCTATTGGATCACCATTGGAGTAATCAAATGATTTTAATTGTCCATAACGTGCAAATGCTTGTTCAAGATCACGTCGCTTCATATCCATTGCTATATTGCCTACCCACAGACAATTGGTTGGTACGATTTTGCCTGAAACATATAATTCATATGGGCATATAAATTCATCGATCACATTGACCAAAATGATGTATAAAATTAAAGAGAAACGAAAAGAAGAATCTTGCAAACTCCCTATCATTGTAATCAATGTCATATTAATATAGTAATAAATGAAAAGAACTAAAATGTTTCTATGAACGCATAGTAAAAGAACATCAGCCAACTAAATTGACCAAATTAATTAATGCATTTATCATGTGTATCGAAAGAAGGATTAACACACGATCTTTTAGAGAGAAGAAAATGAAAGAATGAGGGAGGGATCCAGTTTGTTTATATATATATATATATATATTTATCAACGACATGTTATCACCAGTAAGATAATGACCAAAGTTGTATTCTCTATGGCATTTTGTTTCTCTTGTCAAATGGATATGAATGTATGTGTATGCGTATACACTTGCAATTTAATTCATTATTTATCATAAAATGTGTTAAACTTTATGTGATAGCTTTCCTATACGAACACTTCTGCTTTATTCTGTGCTCAAACGCAAATGCATCATGGCTATAATACGCCAAATAAAAATTGTGTATAGATAACACAATGAATATGAATTTTAAATCGAAATTTCTAAAATACAAGAGCTATAAAGGTCAAAAACAGACAAGACAAAAAAGAAGAAGATAGATGTGCATCAGGAAGCATATACATATGTATTAGAAAGCCACGAAAAGCCAGCCAATTTGGAGAAAGGAAAGAAAGAGTTGCTTTTACATACCGTATCCTATTTTGCAATCGGCTTTACCAATGAAATGTCCGTCCATCGCTCGACGAGCTTCGTATGCCATGTCCATATTTTCATATTGAATAAAAGCATAAGCGCGTTTTGATGATGATTGAGGAACTTTTAAATCAACTAAATTATAGGTTGACAAAAGAAAGAAATGAGGATTTCTGAACGCGTGTAACGACATACTTTCTTCAATAGTTCCATAACGACCGAAAACCTCTCTCAATTTCGATTCCCTAACGTCGCGTTCGAGATTTCCAACAAATAGAGTACGTGTTGGTTCATGTTGAACATTCGATTCAGTTCGGCTAGCAGTAGGATCATCATGTTTTGGGCGACTTTTTTGTGCGTCTGGTGATGCCGACTGCGAACGACTTCGACTGCGACGCCGTTGACGTGGTGGCGATGGCGGAGCATGTGTTTCTCGACTAGATTTTGAAGCAGCGTAATCAGCCAAATCGGGTGGTATCGGTATATACGGTGAATAATGTCGACGACCACGAGGTGGTGAAGATGTACGATAAGGTCGGCTTCGTGAACTGACTGGTGGTGGACTTGATGATGGGCGACGTTGCCGACGTTTTGGCGAAGGTGGAGAACGAGGTGATCGTGGAGAACGGCCACGTGGACTCGAAGCATTGATCGGTTGCTCAGCTGGAACTGTTCGACGATAATAAACTCTAGAGAAAATGAACGTTTGCGGAATTTAGATTTTCGTGTAAAGAAAAATACTGACGGTTCTAGAAGAACTTGCATATTTTCCCAAACGAGTCCTGTTTTTGCATGACGTGCTCGTCTTGCATCTTCACAATTTGTAAAATTAACAAAAGCAACACGTTCTTGATTACGATAGTAGATTTTCACCAAATTGGTACCATATTTTGTAAATTTTTTTGCGCACAATTCTCGCACTTCTACAACAAGGAAGAAAAACATATTCGTTTGCGTTTTCACATGGACTATTTACCGAGATCAGGTATTTTCGGATTGATATTTTTGACACAAATCGATGTGTAAAGTCTTTGTTGATCATTGTTATTACTACTAACATCGCCTGAACTTGATGGTTTCGAGCGTTTTGAAGGTGGTGCACCACTGCCTGATGGTGAACGCGAATAACGTGCTCGACGAGAGCCGCCAGCACTACTTGAAATAGGAGGAGAACTCATGTTTGGCTCGTTTCTTATTCTATCTGAAAATGAATATCGATATCGATTTTGACGATGATTAACATTATTGAGAAAGTTATTATGTAGATAACAATGCTCGATGGTACACTGTGGATCATTTAATGTTTGAAGGAGGAAAAACCATTCGATGCAGTTATGCACTTTGCATCGCGCAATGTAGGTGGACACGGAAAGGGAGAAAAGAGAGAGAGAAAGGGAAAAAGTGAAAAGTAGCGGAACGAAATATGACAATCGATTCAGTTATCGAAAAATGAAAAAAAAAAGAACTTTAATTATTTCAATGATGACATACGCGTC
The DNA here is from genome assembly GCA_905250025.1 of Adineta ricciae. Lineage (NCBI taxonomy): Eukaryota > Metazoa > Rotifera > Eurotatoria > Adinetida > Adinetidae > Adineta > Adineta ricciae. Next base: position 117,367 of record CAJNOJ010000258.1, read on the forward strand.
CAATTTCTTATCGAAATATCAATCTGATATATGAGTGTCTGCATAATTCATACAGAACGAGATTGCTATCTGTTACCATATATTCAGAGTCGTATGATCTTAAAGTTTTCCGTACGTGCCATTTCGAATGTTTCGTATTGACAATATTTAAATAGGAATTGCAATACTTGTTCTGTTATTCAAATTATCTATTTAGATCGTGGAGAACAAACGCTGTCTATTCACAACGAATCGAGTACACGCAAATCCAATTCGCAGTATTTTAAGCATACTTCCATTGAAATCGATTTTCTTTGTTAGAAAACTATTTATAGGCATCAAGACACAATCTAGTTCTTCTTCAAAGTTGAGTTTCCATGGGTATTTTAAAATGCAGACACATTTGAAACAGCGATTCAAATGTTTTTCCTAAGTATGCACGTTCTCGAAAGCATCGTAAGTGTACCGACAATGTTCGTGTGAAAATATTTGTACCCTCTGATTTTCATCAAATCTCAGCGCATCTTTCAATCAATAAACATAAATCGAACAGAAACATAACTCCTAGTAGCAGTTATCATTATCTGATAGTGCAGCTCGTTATCAAATGACGTCGAATATTTTGATTGATTGCCATGCGCGTTTTGGTGCCGAAATGTATAATAGTACAAAAATACGTCTGAGTAGATTAGGCTGATCATATATTTTATGACTGATGTCATTTATTCATCTATTTTTAAGGTAATATGTGCTATACATTTGATTATTCTGTATTGACGAATCAGTGATTGGAACGGATACTTTATTACTATGTTTTTTATGTTTAAGGAAGAAAGGGAGAGAGAGCAGTGATACGAAACGATTTTATAGTCATAGTTGACGATTGCTTTATTGATGCACTTTCATATTCGATTCAAGTCGGACAGAAATCAAACAATGGAATGACTATGAATAATAGATAGTAGGTAAAACTAGACAATTGAGATAAGTAATCCGAATCGATGATGAATTGTCTATTTTTCTCTTTGTTTTGTGAAAACATTCAGCTCATACCTGTTTTAATATTTCGCTTTCTATATTTAATGTATATTCTACGATTGTAATACTGAATATCATTAGTTTTACATTTTAGCAACTGTAAATCTTATGACGTACGATGTGGAAAACCCCGGGGTCGGACCTCCTAGTGCGTTGAAATTTTATATCGATGCAGAAATGACTCAATTCGAAGAAGTGGGTGGAACCTGCGCAAATCGCGATAATTTTGATGAAGATTGTTTTACAGTTCGCAGTGTAGTCATCGGACTCATCTTCGTTATAGCTACATCATATCTTCATCAATGGACTGTTTACACATTCAGTCGTACGTACATTGGTCCGATGTTAGTTATTATGTTGATCTATCTAATCGGTCATCTTTGGGCATATGTTGTGCCCAAAGCAAAACCATTTACTCAAAAAGAGCATGCATTGGCACTGGTCATGGCTAATGTGTCTTATATGTATTATCTGCAATTTAATTTCGCCACGGCGGCAGCAATACCATTGCTCGAAAATGATTATCTAAATTTTGTCAATTATTTCTTTCTTGTTTTGGCATTTCAATTTCTTGGCTTTGGGTTAGCCGGTACGTTTCATTCGTGTTTTAAATTACGAACAGTTTGTCCTCAATGTTATTTCTAGGTGTACTACGACGGTTCTTAGTTTGGCCAACTGAAGTTATCTGGCCACAGAACTTGCCGTTGATTGCTATTTTACGCACGTTACATGAACGTGAAACAAGTACAAAGCAAGATTCGTATGGAACAGTGAAAACCCGCAGTTTCAAAGAAGTTTTATATCAAAACAAATTACTATTTTTCTTCCTAGTGACCATCGTGGCGTTTATTTACGAATGGTTTCCATTATTTATCGCGCCCTTCCTCTCTGTTTTCTCGTGGATGTGTATGTTCGACATAAACAATCATTTACTGGGGCAACTAACTGCCGTTCGTGGCCTTGCATTGGGTGGCGGTGGACTTACACTCGATTGGATGAAGATAACACAATATCTTGGTTCACCACTCATTCTACCTGGTTGGGCACTCATTAACATTGGCTTTGGTTTTGTACTGATCATCTGGTTTATCGTACCGATTGTATATGCGTCGAACGTACGACAAGTACAGTCTCGTGCTATTGCTGGTGTGATGTTTACAGGTATAACAGCGATGAACCTCGTGACATCATTCACATCATTTGCATATATACCAGCGATTTTCGTGCATACTGCTCTTTTTCATGGCTACAATCTTTGGGATCAACTTCGATCGAAATCACTCACTAATATGGGTAATGATATGCACGCTCGACTTATGTCAGCCTATGCATACGTTCCTGAATGGTGGTACTTTGCATTATTTTCAGCTTCCTTAATTACCGTTTGTATTATTTGTAATCATAATGGTTGGCTACCGTGGTATTTAGTACTTCTATCTCTCGTTATTAACGCAAGCCTTGTTCTTCCTGTTGGACTTGTTTCGTCGATTACTGGACAATTCCTTCATAATGCACCGGTGTACTATCTCAATGTAATTATCTCACAAGGCTTATCATTGGGAAATGAGTCCAAACAAACGTATACGTTCATCGTTGTTGGATATATACTCTTCGTTCAGACACTCGCTCTCATTCAAGATATGAAATTGGGACATTATATGAAAATCGGACCACGTTATATGTTTGCTGCTCAATGTCTCGCAGGTTTTGTCTGTGCAATCTTTAGCATCGGTATTCAATATATGAATTTTAATAATTATGGTCTTAACAATCAATATGATTCAAGTTTTTCCATATTCGACTATACACTACTGGGTGGAAGTGCTTTTAATGATGTCGATGGGTTTTTCGCCGGTGCAAACACGACAAACCGTGTTTTATTGTGGGCGTTTTTAGTCGGCGCATTGCTGCCCATTCCTGGCTGGGCTTTATCACGCTGGACTCGATTTACTTGGCTGAAACATCTTCATTGGCCTCTTATTTTAGTATCATTCAGCTGGATGCCTGCACTTTTAACGGCAGGTGCGCTTTTTACTTGGCTTCTCATCGGCCTCGGAGTCTATTTCACAATTGGGAAGTACACTTGGAGTCAACGTCATATTTATTTAACATCGGGCGCACTCGATCTTGGTTTAAATTTGACTTTAATCTGTGTAAATATCGCTTTTACTAATTTCAACCGTACATTTCCAAGCTGGAGAGGTACGGCAGTTAACAATGGCTGGGACACCTGCAAACAAGCCTTAGTTGGCAATTCTTCATAAACATTGAGTATTTAAATCAGTTCTGTAATCAAAATACTAACATTGTATGACTGTGCATTAAATGTTTAACATAAAAATGGTAACTTTCACGATCTTGTGCTCTTTCATTCTAATATAAAAGCAGAACAAGAGTGCCTAATATGAATGACACTTGATGATTACACACAGTGAAGATGAAATGGTATGGGTTGCTACGTAACTGTGAGAAACACATAAAATTGTTAGTTATAATTTGATTTTGATATTTATTTTCCAAATTTTGGACAAAGAAAATCGATCCTCTCCGAAATGTTTGTGTTTCTCATAGGAACGCCAACGTTAAGTTATCACATTCCGTGAAAAACACATTTTAAAATCACGAGATTGTTTTTGCCATCGTTTCTGAACAGTATTTTTCTCGAACTACACATCAAATTATTATTAATGTTTGTATTTAACCCTAAAAAAAGAATTTGTTTCTGTTTGAGAAAAACATCGATCTCCATGGTACTATTATTTGATGAAAGACATCTTATCCAATCAGAAGTCTATTTTTTTACCATCTCACCTAGTTCCTCGTTCGCGTCTTGGAATAACACGGTGTATATAAAGGAAAGACAAGTAAGATGTATCGTTTCATTCTCACCCGAAGAGAGCAAAGTATTGAATTACCTTCAATAACGTCACACTCGTCCGACACGTAAGTAGCATCAGAAGTGCGAGCTAAAGATTACTTATAACGTAATGAGTACGATCTTTAGAAAAAAAGTAGATCACATTTGAATGAATGAATCTATGTTTTTCTGAGTAGAACGGTGTAGCTCGATTCTTAACGATATGAGCTCGCTCTGTATTTCCAAATGAAAACGTTCGATCAATAATAAATATTTGCGTTGTATGATAACTGCTTTGAACATTTCTTCTAGGGGTGGCACTTTAACTTTAACTTTAAAGGAAAAGTTAAAGTTTAAAGTTGCTTAAAAACATAAAATAAAGAAGTTTAACGCGACTTTAAAGAACTTTATACTTTAACTTTTTCTTTAAAGTTAAAGTTAAAGTGCCACCCCTAATTTCTTCGAACATTTTTTATTAGTTTTCGTATCAAGATAACAGTTGTTTAGAACCGCTCGTCGAAAAGAAAATAACATTATTTTTTAAACAATATTCATCTGTTGAGTCTTTACTGCAACCGTCTCAAAATAACTGTCAAGCGTGATTTATCTCTCTTTCAGAAATATTTGATGTTTGAAAGGAAAACTTTTTTACCGGCTGTTTTGCTAATATTTACAGAAACTTTTTTGCAGTTTAACATTTCATCGTCAGTTATTGCACGAGAACGCCTCGTTCTTCTTTAAAAAAACAACATTGATAAGGACTATTCTTTATTACATTTAGAACAAGCATACTACCAGGTGCTAAAAGATAATTATCGACATGGCTGATCCGAAAAATGTTCATACAAATCAACCAATGAGTCACGGAAATACAAGTAATCCTTTCTTCGCACCTACTACACAATGGTCAGTTGGCTTGTTTGATTGCTGTGATAACATGGGCGACTGTGAGTATTGTGTCCACACGATCCGCATGACGTCATAATGATGTGCGTACATTTTTCTGCTTAGGTTGTTGTGCTTGGATATGCCCGTGCTGTTTCATGCACAGTCTGGGCAAGAGTATCAATGAAGAGTCGATGATTGGCTGTTGCATTCCGAGTCAAGCGGCTGTTTATCGCATGAAAATTCGATCGTTTCTTCATATCGAAGTATGTGTTTAGTTGTCGATCGCCAACACGGAATGAATTGAATATTGTGGCCATTTGATTTTAGGGATCAGCAGTGAACGATTGTTTGACGGCCTCTTGTTGTGGAGTATGCACTGTTGTGCAAATGAAATCGGAATTGAAAAACCGCGGCTTGGCCTAGTCATAAAATCGGATTGCTCCAAAACATATGAACATTGTCGAAATTCTTTATAATTCAAAATAAAATTTTGCAGTACACTCATCGTATCTAAAGATCGATTCAGCCTTATGACTTCGTTTTGTTTTTATTTACCATAACAAAGCATCAATAGAATAATATATTCTTTTCTCCCTCTCTCTGTCTCCTTCACGTGCCGCACATTGACGCAAATTTCAAGGCGATTGACTCATCCCATGATAGTCCTTGTTTTCCTGTGGATACTACTCCTGAAAATAGTCTACCAAGATGATGAATGTGCTTCCATTGTTCATCCAAAATCATCTCACACATATCAAATTTTCCCATCTGAAAATCATCGAATTGATTCGCGATTAAAACTCCACCACATAACCATTCTTGGTACCCATAATAGTTATCATAAAAGCAATCGATTCTATCGGTATGAACATTCCGATCTCGATGCTCAATTGATGTCTGGTATCCGACAAATTGAATTGGATATTCACGTAATTCATAAGAATTATCTTGTGTATCACTTGCAAATCATCGATGATCGAACCAATTGTTACTGTTTTAATGATTGCTTATTGAAAATACGCCGATGGATCGAGCGAAATCCCAGTCATTACCCGATTTTTTTATTTATTGAAATTAAGCAACGATTCTATGAAGACTTTCTCACGGCATTCACCGGCGGCATTCAATGTGAACATTTCTACTCTCTGAAACAGCAAATTTTACAGGTCTTCTCCTCTGATTCATTGATTTTGCCGGATTTCATTCGTGGACATCATCGTTCAATACGAACTGCTCTAAAAAACCAACGAAATGATGAACTAAGCGGAAATTATGAATACAGAAACTATGGTTGGCCACCGATCTCATTATCCTTAGGGAAAATTTTGATCAGTATCGTTGACGATCGATTTAATCTTTTCATTAATCTAATTCCAACTTGTAAACCATTAACTAATTTCTTTTTCATCTCTCAATCCAATCTCAATGTATCCTACGCATCGATTATTAACATAGGAAATCCACTAGGACAAGAACAAATCATCATGTCTAGTCAGATCAATGGACAACTTACGCGTACGTTGATTGGTTACGGCGGTGAGCAATCTTTTCGTCGATACATTCAAGCTCGAAGGTATGGGATTCACATAATCAGTACGGATTTCGTTCAATGCAATCATTCCGAGATATGTCAAAGTATTACCAGTGATTTTCCAGGCTCTACGCCAGCCATATGCAATCATGTACTCGCTCCGAGTTTTTGCAATCTATCGATAGACTATCTTTGACAAAAAAAACTATTTTTTTTTATTAATTTTATCAAAACAGAGATACTAAAAGAAAAACAAAGACATGTGTGCATTCATTCTATGAGAGAAGCTGTTTCGATCTATCGTATGTCGATAATTTCAATTGTGATTTAGCTGTCGCAAGGCGTCGTTCTAAGAATTCGATATCTTTTTCAAGTTCATGTTCTTCATCATGATTCTTCCGCAGTGGACTATTTGGAATTGTTGACTTGGGAACTAGAAATGAACGCAAAGAAGCATGAATAATTTTGTCAAATGAAGGAATATTTACATTCTGAACGATCTAAAGTTCTGTTTTTATCCATTAATAAGAATGTTTTTGTCATTGCTAGTTCAAATTTGAGTTCACTTTGTCGATGCTTCAACTGGTATATTCGTTGTTGACTATTAGACTTATCCGATATCTAAAAACAAACATCATTCACATGGACATTGTTATCACGCGAAGACTTACAGTTGGACTATTCCATGAACCATTACTATTCGTCCGACGATCATCTAAACAAACATGTTTATACGAAATTCTTTTTTTATTAAACCTGAACGTTACCTTTCCGTGTTGACTTATTACGTATTTTAATTGAATTATTTGCATTTGTAATATTTGTCGGCATTGATGCAAGCATTTCTTCAAGTATTGTATTACTCATCGATTCGTAACCACTTGAACTGGCACGTCCAGATGCCGATGAAGCTGTACTACTTGTTGTTAATGGCATTAGATCATCATGAGAATCTAATGTTACTGTTAATGGTGATATTAAAGGTGATGATGGTGGTGATTGAATAACAATTGTTTGTTGAGGATGTGATGAACGTAAACCAAATATGCGTTGGAAAATTGACGGACGAGTAGTTGATTCAGCGAGACTAGTGGTACGCAAAGGTATTTGGGGTTTATTTGTTGATGTACGTGCACGTCGTGTTCGAGGAATGATTAACGGAGAATTCGGCACAGATGGATGCGTATTGTCAATTGGAAGAATTTTATCAAAACGCGTCGGAGAAACAATTCGTGATAGACGTTTTGTTTTTTCATCGGTCGACATTAATGATGATAGATGATCGATGCGATTTAATGATTTACTCATCGTTGATTGATTATCAGTCGCATTCGGTACGATAGGTGATGGTACCAGAAGAGTTTCCAAAGTCTTCTCTAACATCTCCAAATCGTCATTTAACTTGTTTGTACTTAATTTTAAATTGAGTTTCGGGGAGTCGAGTGTTGTCACGGGTTTCGTTTTGGTTAACAATTGATTCGAACGAAATGGAAGTAAGCTATGATCTTTAAATACAGGGAGAACAGGCAGATGGCAATGTGAACTAACAACCGATTCTGTATCGAAACTCTTCGAATCTTCGTGATCATGTGGAGAGTACGAAACAAGTTTCGCTTTGGTATGCATTGGTTTCGATCGATGTCGAGGAGTTGATCGATGTGATGAAATTTTAGGTGAACGAGGAGAGAATTGACGTGGACCATCGATCCAAATTTCATTCTTAGGATGTGATGAGCTCAATGGGCCATCAACCCAAATTTCTTCGTGGGGACGATTGAGTACTGTTTCAGTCGAAGTTGATTCACGTGACATCTGGAAAAAAAAGATACCATCGTTCCTCGTCTTTCTTTTCCCATTCTGTCTATACTCTTACTTTCGATCGAGTTCGTCGTAATTTAAGTAGTCGTTGAATTTTCGAATATGATTTCAATTGTTTATCGTTAGTTATAGTTGCTAATATATACAAAAAATGTTCTTCACTATTAATCACGTATTCATGGAAGATTGATGTTAAAGAGAATAATGATTGTTCGTGACTATTGCGTGGACTATTATACAAAAAGAGAGAGAGAGATTATGCTTAGTAGACATTTATATACATATGTTAGAGACATTAACGAAGAAGAAAGACATATGTTTAATAGTGTAATTAGTTGAAGATGGCATCGAAGTGAAACTTACTTAGATAAATGGAACGATTGTTTCTGTCTATTTGACGGTAAAGATAATGACAATGACAGGAGAAGATTGGAGAATTCTTCGAGATTTGTGCTTTCAGGATGCTTATCATTTGTCGAAAGAAGATGAAGTTGTACACAGTGCTTATTTGATAGACGATTTAGAAGATGAAATGTTATCAGTAGAGGACAAGATTGATGATCTAAACACGATTGTTTTAACTGATCGAATGTTTCAGTTGAATAATCACTGGGTAATAAAACAAATTTGCCTAGGAAGAAAAGCATACATTGAACAATTACCTACTATAGTTCGATTTTCACGTACCTCTCGATGTTAGATTATCACTTGAGAATTCTTGGATGCTAACGCGAAGAATTAGATTTTGATCTTGTTCGATAGTGAAACGATGCAGAGAAGTTAATGTCAATGATATCAGAGTAGTTTGCAATTGAATAACTATAAAGAAAAAATATATCATCCGAGCTGAAAAATATCCATATATTCTCTTTCACTTACTTTCGCAAGATTGACCAGAGAGTATAATTAAAGTATTGATATAATTCGTTGTTAATCGCGAGATATATTGCTCAAATATACATTCGCTAATGTTCGTGGTCTGTTCTTTACAAGAAAAGATCTGCTCGAATGGGTGCTGTTGCTTGTCATCTACTGGACACAAACATCGTAGACCGAGTCTAATCTAAACA
>CAJNOJ010000258.1:126604-142668 GCA_905250025.1 Adineta ricciae
CCATATCGTTTATCAGATTAGAGACAAAAAATCATTGTACTAGCCATATTTATTCTAACGCTTGAGCGCCATCACAAATGTCTTACATATGTCTCTCTCTAGCCAATTGTGCTCGATGAGATTGAACAAAATATTGACTTTACTTGACAGCTTTATAACAACGGTCTTTCTCCATTCTTCTCATAATTAATCTTGCTTGAAAAGAACGAAGTAGCAGAACAAAACAACCTTGATTTCCTATTCAGCATTCAAGATAGACTTGTGAGTTACATGACGTCGAATAATCGTCTTTATTAAAATCGAACAGAGCAAAAAATACTAATATTCGACGAAAAGCTAGTTTATTGTTGTCATGTTCAGTCTGTTTGAAACGCTGACAAGCATGCTGACTAGTCTGAGTTGTATCGTGTAAACGAGTAAGTAAGTACTTACATTTCTCTATCCATATATATATACAAGAGTGTCAAAATCAAATTGACTCGGATAGACACGCGTGTACGTCTTCATCTGCTGTACAAGAAGTATATTTGTCGCTTCAATCACGCACAATGGAAAAGAAACTAATTGTATGAGAAGAACATAAAAGACAGAGAGGTGCAATCTATTCAATGATAGAATCACACCTCGACATATCAATCTTGTCGATAGTGGAGAATAAATGAGATGCGTCATCATTCAATTTGTATGCACGACGTTTGATCTTTTTTTCCCTCTCTTCTTATACGAAAATCCCTTTTGAACAAAAGGCAATGAATATTCTATTTATTGTTTTTGTGTATGTCGCTCTTTTTAGTCAGCTTTTAATCCATCCCATATTCTTAACTTAGATATCTTTTCTCCTTCCTATTGCTAATTCCATTAGTCTAAGTTTATTTTTCTTTTCTTCTTCCTCTTCTCTCTCTCTCGTTCGTCACATCGCACAAGAGAATAAGCATAATCTTCGTTCATCTTCTTTCATACATCTCATATGTCTAGTACCAACATCGTCGGTTGAAAAAGAAACACATCGAACAAAAGAAGAACGAAGGTAGTGGCTTTCTTACACAATCAACCGCAAAACATTGTATTCGTTGAAGTTTGTCACTCTATGTCAAATAGTGATGCAAAACTGTCAAATCGATGATGATGTTTCAAATTAAACAAATCTTTCTCGTCATTTTCAGTAAGTCATCTATGGGGAAATCTCTCTCAGATTTGATTGAATATCTTTTTTCTCTGTTCATAGTGATAAAATTATCGACGACTGAGGAGCAATTTCCTCAAATACTAACTAAAACGTACAATCAAACATGGAATGTTTCATCAACGGCTATTCTAACATGTCATGTTCGTGATTTAGATGATCATCATGTAACATGGTTTAAATTTGATCCATTAACTTCTTTATCGTATCCATTAGCCGTTGGCAAAGAATTATTTACAACTGATAAGCGTTTCTCGATATCTTCTTACTCGTCTTCATTAAGAGATTCTCATTGGACACTGGAAATCTATGAATTGAATCCATCAGATGAAGGAACATACCTATGTCAAATCGCTAATCGACGAGCGAGCGTGAGCATTGCGATTTATTTACACGTTCAGATTCCAATGATTCTATTTCCGTCATATCTCTACGTTGAACCAGGAACGCATGTGAAACTAAATTGTAGTCTTTTTCTCGATAATCACAATCAGGAAGCATTATTATCACATATCAATTGGCATTTTGTGTCCAATCAAATGAACAAAAGCAAACCTGATGATGTGCATATTCGAAAGAAATTTCTAAACAATAGTTTAACTTCGTCCTTAACCATTCAGCATGCTCAAATTTATCACTCAGGAATATGGACGTGTGTATATAAACGTCAACGACGTACGACAAAATTAGTTGTTGAGAAAGGTTAGTACACGAATTTTTTCTCTCTTTCGATCAGTTTTTTCATTACGATTTCTATTCAGATGCTTCACGTCGGCAACGGATAAGTGCCTTATTGTCAAATAATTCCAATAGACAATGTTCTCTGAGAAAGTTCCTTCTGCTTTTTTCTATATTCTTTTTCGATTATTGTAATAAACTGTTTCTTCTATGACGAACAGTACATGTCACCAATTGAATTCGTTCGTATCCAACTGTGCTAATTGATTCGCACTCTAGGTGATGTCTTCGTCTTTTTTCTGCATCTCGTCAGTAGGTAAATGATCAATCAAGACCAGAACATTTGATTTCAAGATGATCTGAAACCCTCAAGAGAACAAAAGATATTGACAGATGAGTAGATGACATATGAATGTCCATCTGAGCAAAGATAAAAGAGAAATATAAAGACACACATATACACTATTCAATCTATTTGCATATTTTTTTCTCCTTCACAGAAACACATTAAGCCGATCCGTTGTGGGTCGGTCAAGCACGAACAAACGATGGATTAATTAGAGAGACAAAAAAAAAGAATTGAATATACAGAGAATCTTTTTCTCTTATCAACTTGTCAGAACTTGTTGATATGGCAGACTAATTGAAAGAAACATCGTTCGTTTTGTTTTCTCATGCTTTTGATAATAAGCAAAATTTACATTTTATTTCCATGGGAGGATCAACTTCTCGATGAACAAAGATAATTATTGCAATAATGACTAGAGACACTTGAGCATGTCTCGCTCATTATGTCATCTTACAAACAAATGGGTTCGACGAGAAAAAAATGATGAAGTTGAAACAAGATACTGTTGTTTGCCTGTGTATGTACATTTGCTCGACGAATTGTCTAACACGCATAACTATGTTATCAGACATAACAACAGCTACGTATGTCCTATGCATCGATTTTTATGCCTGTTCATTACAAGATGTAATAAAAAAGATTCTCTAGTAAGAAACGTCCTGTTTCATTTCGATTGCACAGAAATCCCTAATGAAATCGATAAGATTTAGTAAAGTAATCCAACGAGCATAAGCATTCTTATCTTAATAACAGCCGTTCAAGGGCGTGCCAATGACACTTTTCAGTCCAGAAATGAACTCCGTCTCTATTTAAAAAAATAGCTGCTCTCCTATTTAGTTTATTACATCAAAAAAACCAACAAGCTGTCCACGACTAATCCATCCGATATGATTTTTCATTCTTTTTGTTCACCTTCAACACCCTGCGAATATGAACCTCCTGTATATACACAATCACTAACAAGAAACAACAAAGACAGACGAGGAAATTTAGTCAACCAGCATGCGCGGTGCTATGTTCATTGCCATCAGCTCTTGAAACAGCAATTTACATGCATATGGTAGTCGTATTTGAGATATCTAGCAAAAAGAAAAGAAAAACGAAACCATCAGTTGAAGATGGTGACTGATGAAAACATACTTGTGTGGTGTTTGTGCACCCTTTGCAGCTGTATGTCTTCTCGGCAAGATTAGCGATGGCAAGAAGACCACAAATATTACACACGTNCGCGGTGCTATGTTCATTGCCATCAGCTCTTGAAACAGCAATTTACATGCATATGGTAGTCGTATTTGAGATATCTAGCAAAAAGAAAAGAAAAACGAAACCATCAGTTGAAGATGGTGACTGATGAAAACATACTTGTGTGGTGTTTGTGCACCCTTTGCAGCTGTATGTCTTCTCGGCAAGATTAGCGATGGCAAGAAGACCACAAATATTACACACGTGCACTCGGTACGGGTCCGACACTTCGAAAAGACGTTCTTTCAAGAACTGCGCAGCACCATGCGAGATTTGACAATCACGCTCCATCTCACCAAAACGAAGACCACCATCACGCGAACGACCTTCCATTGGCTGACGATTCAAGATTTGCACAGGACCACGAGCACGAGAATGGATCTTGTCATCCACCATATGTTTCAGTCGTTGATAACTACAAACAAGATCTCATTCATTCACGCATCAAAACAGCCGTCTCTTACTAAGTCGGTCCCAAGAAGATTTGACAAGTCAACTTTCTTCCTGTCATACCATTGTACATGACTTCATTGCCTCGCAGATGATACCCATACTCGTTCAACATCTCAGACATGTGTTTCACGTTCACATTGTCATTGAACGGCGTGGCATCACCGATTTCACCTTTGTTGGCTGCAACTTTGCTTTGTAAGCATTCGATCAAATGTCCGATTGTCATACGAGATGGAATAGCATGAGGGTTGATGATCAAATCCGGTGTGATGCCCTCAGCAGTGAATGGCATGTCCTGGAAAAAGTGAATCAAGAGTCAGTCAAGAATGAGTCGAGAGAAGACAGAGAGAGAGAGAGAGGCAATGTTCCATCACAAAGTACCGACTATAAACATAACAAAGAAGTTTATATGGGGCTATGTAATGCGTTAGTTCGATATATGAGAATTCAGAAACGAGAACAAACACAAGATTCGTTTCGCTTTCTTATTCTCAAACAAGAATGAAGAAGTTATGTATCCGAGAAAAGGTGACTAAATCGATTAGATGAATCGATTAGTGGTTGACAAGGAATATGTTTTTCGAGAACAGCCATGATGAATTAAGTAAGACATGATGACTTGATTCATCCATCTTTGTCTCGATAACTAGATCGATCGATGCTCGAGTAGAGATTCGAACCAACTCTGTGATGATATCTACCGTCTAAACTATTCTTTACCTCCATTCGATAGAGTATACCACATGTTCCTTTCTGACCATGACGACTAGCAAATTTATCACCGATTTGTGGCACTTTCACTGTTCGTACACGGATTTTCACAAACTTGTAGCCTTCGTCGTTAATCGACAAAAGCACCTAAAACATCGTCCACATGTTTTCATTGACTCTTTCGACAACTTCACTGAACTTACTTGATCAACAATTCCAGTTTCACTTGCACGCATAAACACACTCGCATCTTTCTTCATGAACTTTTTCGCTTTGCTATTCAGCTAAAAAGAAAGAAAGAAGACAGTGCGATGAAAGCGACAATGGTGAGCAATGTTCGTACATCATCCTCCGTATCTTGCAAAGTAACGGTTTTGCCGATGAGAACATCGTCACCGCTGACTCGAGTACCAGGCGAGATGATGCCATCATCATCGAGCTTCTCATAGATGGCATTGCGCATGCCGACACACGTGGTGCGTTGTGGCTTCTCTATGGTCTCTTTATGTTGATCACCTTGCGAACTTTCAGCTTCTCGATATGAACGCCAGAAAACGGATCGAAAGAATCCACGATCTACTGAACTCCAGTTGAGAATAATTGAATCTTCTTGATTATAGCCAGTGTAAGAAGCGATCGCCACGATTGCATTGATGCCTGTGAGAAAAGCGAAGGGCAACGTCGAAAATCAAAGCATCCTCTCCTACCTGCTGGCAGTTCGCTGAATCGAAGATATTCCATAGCACGAGTGGCTGCTAGTGGTTTTTGTGGATAGAACAGAACGTGTGCGAGTGTGTCCATTCGAATGTGGAAATTAGTGATGTAAACACCCTAGAAGAAGCGCAAAGTCAACTTCGATATCAATAGACAACACTCTTCCACTATCATTTACCATGGCTTGTTTACCCATAGCTGATTGATATGTGTTACGTGGTGATTGGTTATGATCAGGAAATGGTACAATACTTGCACAAACGCCTAAGATCATCGACGGATGAATTTCACAGTGAGTATACGTTGAACAATAGGCTGATTCTCCTTTAGGTTGCAGATCTTCAGGAACCATTGCAATCATGCTTGTTTCTTCTTCGAGACAGTCGATGAACTCGACTACACCTTCACCAAGCAGATCCTTCCATCTAACGAAACAGATATAAATCATTCTTATATCTTTCATACTTTTCGACGACTTACTCGAATACTGGATCTTGGTGCTTGAGTGCATTGACATGTCGTTGTTTCAAGAGAAGCTTCTGTTTCTCAACAATCATTAGAGGACGGCAGATACGGCCTGCATCACTATAGATCCGAATTTCTCGTTCACGAATTTCTCGAACCATGGAAACTTCGCTGACAATAATATCACATTGACGACGTAAACGGCGAAGTGTGTTCATCAGCTGATCCGGATCACGATGGATACCGATCCAACAGCCGTTAACGAAGATTTTCGCAGCATTTCGAATACTTGATGGAGTGATTTCTTCCATATTTTCTGTTGACCACTCTTCGAGAAACTCTAGAATGGGTTGTGGCTGAGATCCGACGGAAATGTAGGCCATTAAAGCCAAGTTTTTCACCAGGCCAACTGCATGTCCTTCTGGTGTTTCAGCAGGACAGACCATTCCCCACAGGGTGTTGTGTAGTTGACGTGGCTTAGCTAGTTTACCATCGCGTCCGATCGGCGAATTGACTCGCCGCAAATGAGATAGAGTGGATGCATACGTTAGTCGATTTAACACTTGACTGACACCAGCTCTCGCTTGATGAGCTTTCTTTTGATCACCCCAGTTACCTGTAGCTAAGGAATATTTCAAGCCTTGAGTAATTATGTCAGATCGAACGACCCATTGGCTAACATCGCGATTCTTATTGACTGCCTTTTGACCAGCTGCAGTTATATATTTGATCAGACGCTTGAACAGAAGACGAAATAAGAAGGATAGGAGTGGACCTGCAAGATCGAGACGTTTGTTTCCCAAGTGATCTCGATCGTCCAGTTCGCGGCGACCCAAAGCTGCGGACAGCAAACGATTGACCATGTACCCGAGAAAGTAAACCTTTTTCGTCTCACAATGTTGAGTAATACCGATATGTGGTAACATTTCTTTCTGTAGGATTTCTTTCGCTCGGCGAATACGCTTTTCTCGTGTCACACCAGGATTACTACCACGTGCACCTATGAAGTCGAGTGCGAGTTTATCATCTTGAATGACAAATGCTTCGTCTAGCGACGGTTTCACCTGAAATAGAGGCAAAAGCACAAGGAAATCACACAAGACTTGTTTTTCAAATATAACAGTACTTTTTCCATCATTTCCATGTCGTCGAAATCGTAGATGATATGTTCAAGAACATCACGGTCAGAAACGTGACCAAGAGCGCGAAAGACGATCATGATAGGAATCTCTCGTTTGATATAAGGCAAAATACCGATGATCGGCTGTCCAATTGCACTCTTCTTTCCGCCCTAAAAGCAAACAAACCAAGAGAGTAGCATATTAATATTCCCTTCGTTTTCGATTGGAAGTGACACGTTTTGGGGGTCAGTCTTCAAGAAAGCCATTGACGATATTGATTTTATCGAGAACATGAACAGTCATGTACTATGAAAAGAAAACACCTCCGTGACACTTCACAACTAACCTGTGCTCCTTTGGCCATCAAATTCACCCACAGTGTACTGGTTGGTCGACTCGAGTTTTCCAGTACAGAACGAACTTCACATTTATACGCATATTTGGAATCTTTCATCGAAAATACGTAGACTAAAGAAAGAAAGATATACAAGTCTAGAGATATGACTGATGTTCACCTGTATTCGTGGCCATTTTCTCCTGAGCGATCAACACCTTTTCACTACCATTGATAATGAAATAGCCGCCGGGGTCTAGTGGACATTCGTTGAGTTCTGTTAAGTCACGATCTGTCATTTCCGCGAGAAGACAGTATGCTGAACGCAACATGATGGGTATATCGCCGATATGTACCTTCTCATACTTTTTCTCTTCGGGTGGTGAATTATCTTTATAAACAGTTTTATTTAGATCGACATATAAGGGTGCTGCATAGGTTAAGTTTCTTAAGCGAGCTTCATTAGGCCATAGATAAACAGTGCCTTCATCAGCTCGATGGATTGGCTTGGACAGATAGATTTGTCCGAATTTGATTGTGTATTTTGGTGGTGCATCTCGTCCTGTATGAGTATATTGTGCTTGTGCTTGCAGTTCAATCGGTGGAGAATCTTCTACAATGCGTTGTACAGACATCTGAATGAACTCATCGAATGAGTCAAGTTGCTGACGAACAAGACCTTTCTCGTCGAAATAGGATGATATGACTGTCCAGCAAGCTTCTTGCCAAAGTTCAGGTGTAATATCTCGATCATCATCATTTTCGATTTGCGCTTGGTCATTGCTCGAATACATCTTATTACCAACCTGAAACGCAATGAAACAAGGAATATTTTGAAGCGACTGTGTTTATATATATGAACGAATCAAAAATTGACCAATCGGATAAATTATACCAAACTAGATGTTTCTATCTTCGATTAAAGATGGCTCTATAGTCTAATGAAAAGTAATCATTGGTGCGCATCTCACCAATCGAAATCATCGAGTTTACAGACAAAATGAAAGAACGAAAAACATTTCTTTTTCTTTCTGTATGGCTTCAATTGATGCAATAGGGATCGAAAGGGTTAATCTGAAACAAGTCAACTGACATTTAAATAAAAACAGCAGAAACGTCTGTAATCTCATTTGTTGCCAGATTCTCTCAAGAATCAAACAGATCAAGTTTCTTTTTCTCATAAACTTAGCGACGAAATCTCTTTAAAAAAAGACGAAGAAAACGTTCGATCACAAACACGAGCTTTTTCACTATTCAGGGCGGATGATCAAACAAACGTCGTCCTATCGAATGTGATGAAATGTATAGTGATAGATTACCTCGATCCTCCCTCGAAGTGACTTTGAACAAAGCACTAAAGAAAGAAAGAAGAGAAACATAAAAGAATTCATTCTCTCTTACTTGCCAACATGAGCATCACCCAAGCGGTTTACCGTTTGTTCGACGATTTTCCCTGGCCTAGAAACGGTAAGATGTTCCCTTGTCTCGCGTTCCAGCTGTCTCTCCCTTGAATTCGCTGTTCATTGAGTCTTTAATACGGAGAGAAATTCTAAAACCGATTTTTTCTTCAGCTGACAATCAAATCGAATGTGATCTGTGTGACTTCCAAACAGCAAACACAAGAATGTAGCTCGGTCACCAAAAGAACAAACACCCATTGAACTTCGAGATGATGGTAGATCAGCGTCGAACCGAACGCGATCTTTTGGACAATGCCATTGTCAACATTGACAAGGTCATTTTCCCATACTTGGAGTTAATTTACCGGATGAGCCAATGCCGGCGATGTTAGTAAATAACAATGATTTCTTTCTCTCTTCCTTGACTAATTGATAAGTGACAGATCATTACCTCTTCTATATCTACTCTTTCCTTCACCTGCCCGCCCGCCCACTCATTCATTCATTGCCGTCGCTTCATACGATTTTCTTCTTTATCGATACAGAATGGCCGAAAACTGTGCCGGAATCGAGAAGAGCAGTACCGGAACCGACTCAGATTTCAACGGACCCAGTCGCCGGAATTATCGACCTGGGCTTGTCTTGTTTGAATCATCTACCCAATCTTCTTCACGTTACTGACGATCGCTTTTCTCGTTCTAGAGTGATAAGGAGGAGATCGTAAAGAAAATCCGACAAGTGGCCGACGATCTGGTGAAGAAAAAGATCTCGATCGATGAATACGTGAAGTTGACCATTGAACTGATTCAACAGTGGAAGAATCTTCCTCAATAGGTTATGCTGTGTGGAGGAACTGAGAGGATTTGGAGAAAGTTCCTTCTCATTAGATATTATTCCATTCAGTTGCTTATTGATGTAAATAAACAATAAGAAGAACAAGTTGAATTCTCAATTTTTTTTCGGCGGCATCGACCGAATGAACAGGATAAACATCATTGTCACTCGAAGATGGACGTGCATGCATTGGAGAAGAGTGGTAATAGTCAATGGGGAGTGAGAGCAAGAGCAGATAGAATGAAACGGCATCACAGAGCGGTCGTAGTGGCGATCGAATTAATCGTGAATCTTCCAAATCTAGTTCGGTTCAATCACATGGAGACGCATGAACGAGAGACTTTGGCTCGATTCAAAGAACATTCCAATTCGGGGACACGACACCCGAACACTTTACAATGAGTTTGGAAAAAGAGAACCAGTCGATTCCTCTATCTAAACATGACGTTCAGAAAACATTGCGAACCTTCTGTACAACAGAGAACGATGAGCTCAATATTCGATTGGCGGTATCAAAAGTTGTGACAATCCATGATGGTGAAAAAGAGACTACCATTGTTTTACCGAAAGAAAGCATGACGACGCGTGATCTGCTAAAGCTAATTAACACAGACCGGTGTTTAGCTGCGAAAGAAACGAAAAGAATTCGAAAGGAAAATGAAGTTATTTCTTTTATACAGGAAGATAAGTTTCTTCTCGTTGATAGAAAAGATGTCTGTCATGTTGCAATCACATCATCAGCATTTGTCGTCGAGAACTGTTTTAGTTCCAATGCTACCATCGTCGATGTTTGCAATGAACAACAGATCAACCTTGATACTCAATATTTGCTTTACTTCAATTAGATTATTGCTGCGAAAGAAACTCAATTAATTTATTACATGGCGGAGACACCGATTCATTTCACTACTACTGAAAATAGTTTACCAGTGACCGTGAGAGTGAATTTGGACGAGCATGGCAAAACTATTCAGTTTAGTTGCCATCGCATAATGACTGTAGAACGCTTGTGTTTTATTTCATGCCGTCTATTTAGTGTGTCAGAAGACAACGCTCAGCTACGATTAGCCGACGGAACGAATCCTGATGAAGGCTTATCGTTGAATGGCATGGATGCAATAAGGACAAACTTCGAATTTCTATTGCATTCGCCTCGACATTTGCCGTGTTCTATTACCTATCTCGATCGGACGATTGTGCTGCCACGTCATTCTGAGCAATTGATTTCGTCGCTTGCTAAGAAATTGTTCGAACAATTGTCGATTGATTTTGATCGAATAGATCAATTCGAACTTTTTGCTTTAGATAAAGACAAGACTCTACTTCGCTTGGATATGTTCATAGGTGATATTAAAAATGTGTTTCCTCCTCCATCGTCTTCGAATGTGGCAGTTGAACAGAAAGAAAAAAACTTTCGCTAAATTATAACTTGTGATTTTCGCCCATAAACAAACTTTGATTTCATAAGAAAAATGTATTTTGCTGCCTTTTCACTCTTTGTTTCGTCTTCATTCGAGGTAATTCAATTAATTCGATAACAGAGGAATTATTCCATGAAATCATCTACTATCTGCTACGAAATTGCTTCATACTAGAGACGACAGCACTCTCTTCTCAGAACAAAAAGATAGTTCTGACTATGATGAGATTCATCCTGGTGATTCCACAGCATCTTCAAATAAGAAAACTATTGAAGATATTGATTGATGATTAAATATCCTCGAGAATCTTGTTTATGTCAGATATCCGTACATTCGATATGATTTTCCTTTCCCTCCTCGTTTTTATCCATTGTTATACTGCACTGAGAGATCTTTTTGTTCTTCCACAGTGTAGAACCCTTGGCGCAAATCAGAAAACCTCATCATTCATCCTTTTTCAGAGCAAATTCATATACCTGACATTAAAAATATGATCTTGTTGAAGAAGCATCAATAAGAAGTGTCATAAAAATATCCTATACTAACGAAACTATATCCTTTTCAATCTCATGATTTCAACTCGAATATTCGCATACAGGTGACTGATTGATACAGAAAATACTATGTGAAACATCATTCATCATCTAGGTAAATTTCCAGAAACAGACTGAACAAGAGAGTCAAATTATATAATTTTCATATATGACTTAGTAATAATTGATAGGACATACGGACCCACTCTTTAAAACGTTCGAACATAGTAGATTTTTTAGAGCTTTCGACTCTCTACAAAATGGGTTATATGAAAATGTGGATGTAAGTTTCGTTGAAAAAAATCTATGCATCATATCATAGCTTCGTATGACCTATGACGAACATTTGATAAAATATAGTAATTAGATACCAAAGAAGACAACGAGGATTATACGTGAATCAGAACAGCAAAGAAGAGAGAGAAAAAAAAATTGGGCCTGACCGGTGATCGAAACCGGAGCCTCTCGCACCCAAAGCGAGAATCATACCATTAGACCATCAGGCCATGTCAATTTAAGCGGAACGCGTCATGACCATTCGAGAGACAGCGTGACCTGATCCGCCGTTGTTTGTAAGTGAACGTGTGTACTTTGTTCAAGTTTTCAATAGTTCAGTAGAAGAAAATCTTGCTCTCCGTATACTAATCACTCGTACATTGAATAGAGAGCACATCGCACATCCATCAGTTGCATAGGAAAGCAAAGTTTAAAAAATAAAATAATAATCTTATTCATGGTGGTCGACATATTGAGCAGCATTGGTCTTTTCACACAAAGATTTGTTCTGCAAAATCGTGCATTTCATTTGTTCGAAATGCTCACCAGAAAAAAAGTATCAGAAGTGATTGTTTCTGCTTTGAAGCGATACTTTCTGTTGATATTAATAATGTTATCTCACTACGGGATCCAAACTCAGTAAGCAGCTATCTGTGTATCATGAGCTATGATCCATAACTATATGGACATGCTTGGGATTGTTTCAAAGTTGATTTAGTTAATGCAGTGAATAAATCATCGAACGAGTTTCGTAAGTTTTGTATATATCTGTTTTCAGGCAATTTCCATATCCATTGTTTACCTTGAAATTGATTCGGGTGAGAGTTTTCATTGCAAATGAAACTTTTGAACGGTGAAAGAGTAACTCGAGTGAACAAAGTTGATATGGCATGTCAAGATCCACCTGTAGAGACTATGCAATCATTAAGGTGGCTGTAATGATTTTTGGAACAGATGTAAACACATATCTGGTTTGTATGTATTTCTTTAACTATTTTAATGCCTAGCTTGTTATAAGAAAATGCTGCGACTTATAGCTTCCGATCTTCATGAAACTTTCTTCGAAAACACGGTAGTGCTGTCGTTCAAAATCGATATGATTATGAATGGAGATTTACTAGCAGAGGTATCCGGTGGCAATAAGAAACAGCAATGTTCATATTCTTACGCGTTGAAAAACCGCAGCGGATAAGAAGATCCATTGGCTTTGAATTT
Source organism: Adineta ricciae (assembly GCA_905250025.1). NCBI lineage: Eukaryota > Metazoa > Rotifera > Eurotatoria > Adinetida > Adinetidae > Adineta > Adineta ricciae. The sequence goes on from CAJNOJ010000258.1 coordinate 139,534, forward strand.
CTTCTTTTGTGATCTTTATCTTTCCCGCCGTGTATTATACAAAAGGCTAATTTCGATTATATCTCCGTGCAACAGCGTTACCGAACCTACTTTCTACATAAAAATGATTAAAACTGTTTCCTTCGCTTAGACTCATTCTCAAATTCAGCAATTCACTCATCAATCTCACTTTCACTACCACCTCATTTCATACATCATATCCTCCACCCTCTTCCTTACATACACATACGCCACACGTGCCCGTCTGATATCCAATACGATACTCTTTTGGAAACTATATTATATCATGACAGTTTCAAACTCAATTAGTCAATGCTCACCAGCCATGAAAATTATATCACCATACTACGAAGTGTTTTGAAATGTCCGTCTTTTCAAATCAAGATCATGGCCTGAGCATAGTTGCTGGTTGGTTCTTTGTGATTCGGTATAGTTTAGAAGACCACCGATGCGAATCTTGTCTTCTAGTCCTTTAAAGGGCTTCGAACACTTGGATTTTTCTCTTTTTATTATCATCGTTATTGTTACGTTCAATATTAAAATTAAAATCAAGTATATCTTGATCCTCCACCGAACATTATGTTTAATTGGGTACAAGTTCGACATTGTCAAACAACATTGATGCAACTTCTTCATGTCTCTTTGTATCTATAGGTGTTGAAGAAGATGTCAAGCGATCAGAAACTGATCTCGTCAACATATCCATGATATTGGGAATGTTTGTCATTTTAACGTCAACAATGTCAATTTATTTGAGGAGAATAGCACAATATTCATCTCATTCTTTCCCGTTCGATAAGACATGAATGCGGACATATGAAGAAGAACATTTGTCTGGCTTGTTGTTTTTACGAACAGTAATGCAACGTAAAAGTTGCTATGTCTTCTACTGAAAGAAACGTTCTACAGGCAATCTTTGATGGCTCTTCAACTTGAGATTCTGAGTAAAGATCTACATACTTATGTTCAATAGAGCACGCTGTCTTCAGACATTAGTAAACCATGCATTATCTTAACTCGACTCGAGTTTCACTCATTTGCAAAAAAATCGATTCATCTAGTGAGTCGAAGACGCTAGGATAATTCGTCGCAACGTATTGTAATTAATGTGAATCATATTCTGATTCTTTTCTTAAGTGTTTTAATTTAATTTGTAATCTAATTACCGAATAAATGTTGATTGGAGATGATTGTGTTATCTTTGGAAAATTAAAAACAATTTTTCCATTGACATCTAGAGAATATTAACGAAAGCAGATCAACCTAAATATTTTATATAAAAGGATTTCTAAAACAGAACACTTTCACGTAAACTTAACGACTATTACTCTCTATTAAAAAACAACGAACATAATGCAAAGATTAGAAAGCGAAAAAGGAGAACCAATGCTTGGTTATGAAGGTTACATTTACACCAAAGAACGTAAAACGGAAGAAAAAATTATTTTTAGATGTCAAAATCGTCTGTGTAAAGGTAAGTTAAATTGGAAAAAAGATTTCGATAAACGTTTCGTATCGATTAGGTCGTTGCCATACTGATCCATCTATGACCATCTTCATAAAAAGACCAACCGCACATTGCCATGGACCATCTATTGATCAAATTCTAGTCATCGAATTGAAAAACAAAATTAAAGCTCGCGCTGTTATCAGCAACGAACCAACAAGTACTATTTTATTTTCTGAACTAAAATCTTGTTCGTTGGATGCAGCTGCTCCATTACCTAAAATGGCAACACTCCAGAGAACAATCCGTCGACAACGTGCAGCATCAACAACAATACCTGACGATTTGAAAAAGCAACCTATCAAAAAAATCGAAGATACAATTAAACGCTTATAGCCGATGATTATTCTAACGTCGATCTTGGTGAATACTTGAAAAGCTTGGCAGTCAATGTGTCGATTTAAATAAAATTCTTTATTTGTTTTGTTTTTTGTCATATTTTCGCTTTTCATTAATAAAATTATTTCTCATCGATAAACAATCATTTATCAATTTCCATAAATTAGTCTTATGTGTATATTCTTCGCGTTATACAATCAATTAAATGTGCGTCGAATTGTCCAGTCAATGGCCAGCTGGTGAGGATAAACAAACAAAAGATTGTGGTTAAAAAGTTATCATATTTTCACGCCATCAGTCCTACAGATTCATTCTACTCTTTGAAAGAAAATTCATATTGAATCTTATTAGAGAAGAATTTCATTATTGACTATATTTTTGATGCGTATATAACAAAAACTGATGTTAATGATTTCCCTCAATTGTCTTTAAAGATCATTGTTTTGGAATATCCACGTACAACGACACCACTGAACAAGAGTGTGCATGACAATAGAATTGAAACAGTACCATCACACTATTCAGACTGACATTTCGTTTGTGAGTCGAATTGCGTATCTGATTTCCGAAACATCTCGGTTTTTATTTATCAATACACGTAGAAGTCGGAAATATATTTCGACTTTTTAAGTTCTATATTTACAATTCGAACAGTTTAGTTTTCCATTGTTTCAAAGTGTAGATGTAAGAATTATGCGTAGGATAGACTAAGGGTGCTCCAAGAGATATTCTGCCGCCTTGCCATAGAGCAGATGTCATGTAATGTTGGATGAAAAAGGCAGGGCTTGGCATCACAAGGTAGTTGTACAGTTTCGTTACTATAGTGAGGACACGTACTTTTCTACAGGGAATCGTAAGCTGATGTGGTAGTTGACGATTCGAATGTTCGAATTCTGAGTTTAGAAGTTGAAAACTAGAGTGCTTTGTGTATAAGTTTAGAAATCGAGGAAGAATTTCAATTTTTGGATCGAGATAACGATCTCCACGGTACTCGTGAAAAAATTATTATTTATTTAAGAAAATTTCTTTTCTCTTGTATAGTTAAAAACATTTAAAAAAAAACAAGTCCTCAACACTCAATCCATCCAGCATGATTTCTTTATAACTGTTTTACATATGTACATTATCGATAACAAGAACAGACGAGGAAATTTAGTCAACCAGCATACGCGGTGCTATGTTCATTGCCATCAGCTCTTGAAACAGCAATTTACATGCATATGGTAGTCGTATTTGAGATATCTAGCAAAAAGAAAAGAAAAACGAAACCATCAGTTGAAGATGGTGAC